>CATIWR010323961.1:0-70228 GCA_949677035.1 Omphalea diandra | reverse complement strand
TATATATATATATATATATATATATCGATTCGAATAAATTTGGTTATCAAATCAAATAAATATTAATAATTGATATCGTTCTAAATTATTCTAGTTCGGATTAGTTTAGTTATTTTTCAAATATTTTTCAATGTGGGTAATTGTTTTCGTTCGGTATATTCAGATTTATACTCACCCCTACTTCCGGTAGAGGATCATTCTATGGTACAAAGATGCATCTATACATTGCACTTATATTGTGGACTCGAATTCATGTTGTTTCATGCATTTATGATTAAAATGCACCGTTTCATTAAAATCTCACATATGTGACTTTATGTACATTTGGTATGGTATTTCATGTATATTGATATTGATATGTAAGTATATTAGTGTTGAACTGTATATATATTAAAATTCATGAATAGATCAATGAATGAATTATGAGTTCAAAACTAATTGATCAATGTACATGCATAAAACAATTTATATCAACAAATTTTTTAAAAATTTGTTACATTATTGGTAGAGCATCAATTCAAAGCTAATTTACTTTTTATTAATATATTTTATGAATTTCAATGTACATGCAATTTAACATTAAAGTGTATGCAGTTAATAACCAATATACATGCGATTTAATACTAATTGTACATACAGTTTAAAACTAATATACATACAGTTTAAAACTAATGTATCAATATATATGCAAAAACGATGTATATCAACAAAATTTTTTAGAATTTGTTACATTATTGCTAGAGTATCAATTCAAAATTAATGTATTTTTTCATTAATCTACTTTATGAATTTTAATGTACATGTAGTTAACGACCCATGTGCATACAGTTCAATATTAATGTATATGCAGTTCAAAATTAATAGACCAATATACATGCAAAAATAATATATATCAACAATTTTTTTTAAAATTTTTTATATTATTGTTAGAGTATCAATTGAAAACTAACGTACTTTTTATTAATCTATTTTACATATTTCAATATATATATATATATAGTTCAACACCAATGTAAATGCAATTTAATGCTATTGTATATGCAATTTTGTTTTTTTTTAAAATAACATGTATGACACTTAAATGAAAATGACTTGTATTAACTCAAGTTTATGTTGCAACATGTACTTGAATCTACGATGGAAGTATGCGATGGACCAAAAACAAAAGTATGTGTGGACGGTAGCTATTACATGATGAATAATATATCTGGTAATTGGGTTTAATATGTTAAATAATATCTATATTTTTTTAATCATTTAAATAATATTATATATAATTTTTAACTGGTATGTTATAAATATATATTATAGAAAGTAAAAATATATAAAATATTCTAGCTTAAACAAATTATTTAGAAAATTAAATTAGTCGAATGAACTCTTCTTCAAATTGAGTTTCTTTAGTAAAAGTGCTTCAAAATCAAGCTTGAAATCCTTTATTTATAGATGATAAATTGTCAACAAAATCTCAAAATTAGACTTGATTTTTTTGAATATATCTCAAGTTTTATTTTCTATTAATAAAGTATAAAAAAGTTTACTTTTTTTTTTTAAAAATCTATCCTTGAGAAATCATTCTCAATTATTAATTCAAACAAAATAAAATTTATAAATTTCAATAGAACTAATATCTTCAGATTTGATTGTAAGAGTGATATTATATATTGTTATATTAAGTTGTCACACACACACACACACATATATATGTGTGTGTGTGTTATTTAAATTAAATTAAATTAATTATTGAGAATAATTATTTGATAAGTTAACAAAATGAAAAAAAATATTTTGATTCTTAGTAAATTAAAAAAATATTATATTATTTGGATTGGGAGAAAGAGTAGAAAATTTTGTAATTGGTTCATTTTAATTTTTTTCTATTTTCTTAAAAATTTTAAAAATTAAAATTTCTATTTCAAAAAATTATAAATTATTTTTATTAATAAAAATATAAAAAAAATAATTTTTATGTTGTTTGAAAAAAATTAAATATGAATAACCTGATAATATATTAAATTTATGCTAGACCTAAACTAGATCTACAAATTCTTGAGAATAATAGGATATTAAGTATTTAATTTTTAAATATTTTATTTTTAGATTAAAGAAAATGTGACGAATTTTATAGATTAATAAAAATTTAGTTGATTTCAATTTTTTTTCAAGTTTTTTTGAAAATTCAAATTTAGTTTTTATTATTTAATAAATTATAAATTATTTTTTAATAAAAATATAAAAATTTTTATTTTACATTGCTTGACAAAAAAAAAAAGGACTATTAAGATTGAAAAATAAAATATTATTCTAATTAGAACAAAAAATTAATTTTAGATCTGATTGACTTACTTTAAAAAAAAGTTAAAAAAACCCAAATATGTGGCTTGAAGATAAATTTGAAAAGAAAATAAAATTATAAACTTTATTGATAAGAAATAAAAGTTGAGATATATTTGTAATCACATTAATTTGGAGATTTTTTTTGACAATTTATCTAAATATAAATGAGTTTGAACAAATTATCATGAAGCCATTCACGAATGCCTTGGTTAATTTGCAACCTGTACACTTTGTAGTAAATATCAAGTAAATGAATTGCAAAAACAAATAATCTGTGTTAAAAAAAAAAAAATAAAAAAAACTCAAACATTTTCACAAACAGCTTCAAAGCAAAAGAACTCCACTGGTAGAATTTCATTCTTTTCATTTACCCCATGAATATACAGGCATGTGAAGGGACTCCAAGATTTGCCCAACTCCGGTTGATTTTGCTTTTTTGACCATTCATCAGTCTTCATGGCAGCAAGCTTAATGGCAGCCAGGTACTTGTGCTATTCTTTAAGTCTTGATGGATTTCTTTTGAAAGAATAATGTTGTTGAATGTTGATTAATGAACTTGATCTTATATTCAAGATTCTTGAAACTTAAAATTTCTGTATTTAGGTATTGCTTTGTTCTTCCTAGCTAGGTTTGGTTGAATTGAAAACAGTTTGTAAGATTGAACCCTTCTAATGCCAACTTTGTTAAGAGCTCAGATTATCAGGTCTAATTCTAGTGTTTGCACCAGAGGAAATAGAAGAAATCAGTAGGGAATGTGAATGGAAATATAGGAACTGAAGAAAGAGAGAAATTTTGGTGATTTTGTTTAACTGTCTCCTACTATCCATTGCTCACAATCTTGCTATCAGTTATGAAGAAATTTTTGTTTCTCATCTCTTTCGTTTGAAAATCCCCAAAGAAGTTTTAGTAAAACCGGGAAAATAAATTCTCAAAAGAAGCAACGATGAGCCTTTAAAGAAATAATAACATGTGAAATCACAAGGCATGGCAGAAACACTAATTCCAACATTTTGATAATTGAAAAAAAGTTCATTATCAACAACCACATGAAGCAGGTAAGGAGACCTGCTATGAGGTCATATGAACAAAGCAGAGCCTCAACAAAATTGATGAAGCTTAAATTCAAACTGCATAACAAAAAAGGCTAAACAAATACAAACAACAAACTATGAACATCACTTGTGACATACTAAGAATACATGAAATTCAGGCCAAGCAATCTAATGGATGATATCCTTTCCTAAAGCTAGCTAAGCCTTTCACATTAGCAACTTGGTAGCTGGGTAGCATGACTTAGTTGAAGTTATTGTTCTGTTTGTTGCAAGGATCCCTCGAATTCTAAGTGTTGGAAAAACTTTCCTTTGGGTCGTTGCTGCCATATGCAACAATCAATTTTGGCCCTTAGAGTTTGAGCACAGCTGGCCAATCCTGTGGGCCAAATGGTCAGCCATTTTCCTTGATGCAATCTGCTATCCCTATCTTTCCATTATTTCCAACAAACAAGAGGTTCACGGCTGTTTTGGGCGACCTCAGGGTTGGAAGAGCTCTCTCCTTCAGAATACCTTCCTAAAGAATGGATATCATAGAAATGGCAATTAATAAGAGGTGGTCTCCCATCTTGTGCTTGTGCTCGTGGCGCTTGAGCTCCTTCATCCCAACAAATTGAATGTCACTGATCGATTTGCTTTGATGTCCTTCAAGAATTCCATACAACAAGACCCTTTTCAAGTCTTGAGTTCTTGGAATAATTCTCTCCACTTCTGTCATGGGCATGGTGTCTCATGTGGCAAGCCGCATCCTGATAGGGTCGTCGCCTTGAACTTGAACTCGCAAGGCTTTGTAGGATCATTGTCGCCTCATATTAGAAACTTATCATTTCTAAGGCACATTGATTTCCAAAACAATTCCTTCCACGGCCAAATCCCTCAACAGATTGGTTATTTTCGTTGCGTGAAATATTTGGACCTCAGCAACAATTCACTGAGTGGGGACATACCAGTAAACTTGTCCAGTTGCTTAAACCTTGTGTATCTTAATCTCATTGACGACAAGCTTCAGGGAAATATCCCTTCTGAGCTGGGTTCTTTATCAGAGTTTTGAGCTTTAGGCTCGGCAAAAAATAACCTGACAGGGAATATCCTCCTTCCATCGGAAACCTGTCATCTCTTTGGGAAATATCTCTGCGAAGAAATGGGTTCCAATGAGAGATTCAAGCAGAAATGTATCGACTTTGCAACTTAGAACGTTTGATGTTGTCAGGAAATAATTTCATTGGCAATGTTCCATCTGGCCTCTTCAACATCTCTAGCATTGAAGTAATTGAAGTGGATTTTAACCAACTGAATAGCAGCATCCCTTCCAATATAGGCCTGGCTCTTCCCAAGCTGAGTTCCCTTGTGTTAGCATACAACAGGTATACTGGACCTATCCCAATTTCACTGTCAAATGCTTCTGCGCTTCAACAATTTGTGCTTTCATTTAATGGCTTTTCTGGTACCATTCCTAAATAATTTGGATTACTGTCGAGTCTTATAGTTCTGTCATTGAGTTCAAATCAGCTTCAAAATGACTTAAGTTTCATTGGTTTCCTAACTAATTGCCCCAGTTTAAGACTTCTTCACTTACGTTCAAATATTTTCAGAGGGACCATTCCAGAGCCAATCTCTCTAAAGAGGTGGAGTCTCTATCTCTAGCAGATAATCAGTTATATAATTCCTTTCCCTTAGGCATTGAAAACCTTATTAATCTGAGACACCTTGAGCTTTACTATAATTATCTCAGTGGCCCAATACGTACACATTTCAAGAAATTCCAATGTCTGGAATTGTTAAATTTGGCCAGCAACAAATTTATAGGAACAATTCCTTCAATTAGTAATTTATCCATGCTAAGTAATCTCTATTTGGGGTTCAATAATCTATATGGAAGCATACCTCCAGGTATTGGTAGCTGTCATGACTTGATCAAGTTGGATCTCTCACATAATACTCTTACTGGTTCAATACCCCCAGATCTTTTCAGCCTTTTCCTCCCTTTCAGTTTCCCTTGACTTATCTGCTAATGTACTTACTGGTCCAATTCCATCTGAAGTTGGTTTACTACAAAATCTAGTCCAATTGGATTTATCGGACAATAGATTGTCTGGTACGATCCCAAGCACTATTGGCAAGTTTATGAGTTTGGAAGGGCATCACCTAGAAGGAAATTCATTTGATGGAGAGGTACCTCTGGCTTTAGGCGCTTTACGAGGTTTAAGAGAGCTAGATCTTTCATACAACAATTTTTCAGGGCAAATCCCGAGTTCTATAGCTGAGCTTGACGGACTAAGCTATTTGAATTTGTCTTTTAATCAGCTTCAAGGGGAGGTACCAAATCGATGAATCTTTCAAAATGCAAGTGCAGTTTCATTGTCAGGAAACAATGGTCTTTGCGGAGGTATTGCCAAATTGAAGCTCCCTTTGTGCCACTTCCCAAACTCTAACAAGAAAAAGCCTCTCAAAGTAGGAATTCCAGTGATTGCTGTTGCAATATTGTTCACTATGTTGCTGTGTTCCTTAATTTTCTGGCATCAGAAAAGAATTTCGAGAAAGAAAAATATTTCTATGCCATCATTTCAGAAAAAATTTCTGAGAATATCCTATGCAGAACTCTTCAGAGCCACAAATGGGTTCTCTATGGCCAACATCATTGGTGTTGGTAGCTATGGTTCTGTCTACAAAGGAATTGTTGAGCAATTAGGTCTACAAGTGGCAGTCAAAGTGCTAAACTTGGAACAAAAGGGAGCTTCAAGTAGTTTCGTCACAGAATGTCAAGCTCTTGGAAGCATTAAGCACCGAAATCTCTTGAAGCTACTGAGTGTCTGCTCAAGTATCGACTTTGAAGGCAATGACTTCAAAGCTTTGATATATGAATTTATGGTGAATGGGAGTGTAGAGGAATGATTGCTTCCTCGGAGTGTAGGAGAAGATGGGCAAGAAAGAGAATCAAGAAGTCTGAAACTAATAGATAGACTGAACATTTCTATTGATATTGCTACAGCAATAGAATATCTTCACAATGGTGGCGCATCAACAATAATACTGGTGATCTAAAGCCAATTAATGTTATTTTGGATGAGGATATGACTGCCCATATTGGAGATTTTGGCTTGGCTAAGATTGTATCCTCCATTTTTGGTGAGATTCAACAGTATCAGAGTAGTTCTACAGCAATCAAGGGAACTATTGGCTATGTTGCTCCAGGTGCATATTATCTCCTTTTTTTGCTTCTAAAATAATTTAATTTTCCAATTAAAAAAAATTTAACAAAACTTGCATCTTTGGGGTACATAAAATAATAACAATTTATTGTGTGGTGTAGTAGGTATAATGCCAACTTGTGCCTAAAATATAAACTAAAAAGAAATATTGTGTGGTAATATCGCACTGAAGTGACTCTCCAGGTCAACGTTGATGGCATGGTCAAAATATTTACATAAAATTATAGAAGATAAAATATTTACAAATAATTATAGAAGATAAAATATTTATGGTTTATCTACAATTGTTGATATGATTTTTTTTCGAACTAAATCGTTGATATGATTGTATGTATTGGTACTAATACTAATTATTGTTTTTTCAAACTAAATAATAAAATTGTTTTAAAGTGTTTTTAAAATTAGTTTTAATAGGCATTTAAGCTCATATTATAATTTCAATATTATAAAATTAAAATTTATAATTTTTTTAATGAATGAGAATTAATATTCCATTTTTTAAAAAATATATTTTTCTATAAAGCTTCAATTTATTTTCTTAACGTATAGATTTATTTCCAAGAGGACAAAAAACTAACAAAAAAAAAAAAAAATTTTGCAAGTCTAATTCTAGAAAGTGGACTAGAGGAGGTTTCTATGAGAGATTTTTCAATGCATTAATCATTCACATTGGCGTATTTAATTAATAATTATTAAAAAAATTAAAAATGATCTCTAAAAAATTTAAAAAATTACTAACAAAATATTAATAATCTTTATTAACATCTATTTACCATAGAAGACATAATAATAATAATAATAATAATAATAATAATAATAATAATAATAATAATAATAATAATAATAATAATAATAATGCAGCAAAGTAATAGTTGAAGAAAAAACCACTGATATATATATATATATATATAGACACACACACACACACATCCTTTTGCACAGTGTCTTATACCGTATCTATATTGCAGAGTATGGAATGGGTGAGCCAGCTTCTATAGAAGGAGATGTATATAGTTATGGGATACTATTACTAGAGCTATTTACTGGGAAGAAACCTACGGATGACTCTTTCACAGAAGTTCAAAACCTTCATACTTTTGTTGAGACATGTTTGACTCGCAGAATGATGGACATTGTGGATCCAAACATTATGCAACATGAAGATGGAGGAGGGTGCCTAAAGGATTGTATTGTCAATGTATTGAGAATTGGAGTTGCATGCTCAATGGAGGACCCAGGAAAAAGAAAGGAAATGCATGACGTAATAAGTGAATTGCTCAAGATCAAGAGCTATTATCAAAAGCAAAAGGGAAGGAAAGCAATGCCCTGCCAGATTGGAGGTTCGAGCATGTTATGGAATAAGGGTAATATTCCACCCACCAAATTCACCTAATAAATATATAGGTGAATAGAGAGTGAAATATTATACTGAAAAACCACATTGTAATTGATTTCCAAGAAAGATTGGAGGGATCATGAGTGGTCCCACTTAAAACCCAACCTTTTTAGACAGAATCACGCTAATAGTAATTTAACAGCACAATATATCACTATTACTATATCCAACAAAATAACTATTGAAAAATAAAGATACAAATAAAAACACAAGAATTTAACGAGGTTCAATCAATTATATGTCTACGTCCTCGAACACTATCAAAATTATATTTCACTAAGAAAAAGACTACAAAGTGAAATATTACAAAAGAAAGAAAAATATTGAAAATTGTCTAAGAGATGAGTAGATAATTTTGGGATGATTAAACTGAAGAAATTAAGGCTCTATTTATAACAAAAAAACCTTTATTCCCTTTGTTATTTCTCCGATGTGGGATATCAAAGTGAGCCAATATAATCAACAAATCTCCACATTGGCGAATTTCTACATCTTTAATCTCTTCTCAAACAACTTTTAATAGTGTCTCCAAATTCAACATCAAACTTTAGCAATATTGATCAAGTCCAAACAAAGTTGGAACTTGACTGCAGTGACAACTTTTGTCATCATGTCAGCAGGATTCTCAGTGGTATGAATTTTCTGGATTCTAACTCTACCTTCTTCTAAAATCTCTCTCACAAAGTGATATCGAACATCGATGTGTTTCATCCTTGCATGATAAACTTGATTCTTTGCTAACTGGATAACACTCTGACTATCACAATGTACTTTGACGCATTTCTACTCAATTCCTAGTTCACCAAGCAACCCTTGAACCCAAATTGCTTCCTTTACAGCTTCTGTGAGTGCCATGTACTTTGCTTCTGTAGTAGACAGAGTAACTGTTGACTGTAAAGTAGACTTCCAACTAACTAGTGCCTTTGCAAGAGTAAATACATAACCAGTAGTTGATCGACGTTTATCCAGATCACCAGCATAATCTGAATCACAATATCCGACTACACACTGACTGCTTTCCTGCTCAAATATCAATCCAAAATCCACAGTATTTTTAATGTATCATAGAATCCATTTCACAGCTTGTCAATGCTCCTTTCCCGGATCATGAATATATCTACTCACATGTCTAACTGCTTGTGAAATGTTGGGCCTTGTACAGACCATAACATACATCGAGCTAACAACAACACTTGCATACAATATTTTTGATATGTACTCCTGTTCTGCATCATTCTTCAGTGACATATAGGCATTCAACTTAAAATGAGGAGCAAGCGGAGTACTAACAGGTTTTGCATTTTCATTCATGCCAAAATGCTGTAGTATATTTCTCAAATATTGTTTCTGAGTCAAACAAAACCTTCTCAATGTTCTGTTTCTGATAATCTTCATGCCAAGAATCTTCTTCGCTTCGCCTAAATCCTTTATTTTAAACTCCTTTCTTAATTGAGTCTTCAATTTCTCAATTTCTGTTTGACTCTTTGAAGCTATCAACATATCATCAACATAAAGAAGAAGATATATGAAGGATCCATCTTGTAGTTTGCGCAAATACACACAATGATCATATTTGCTCCTGGTGTTTTGCTCTATTATAAACTTGTCAAATCTTTTGTACCACTGCCTTGAAGATTACTTTAACCCGTACAAAGATTTCTCAAGTTTACACACCAAATTTTCTTTTTCAGCAACCTTAAACCCTTTTGGTTGAATCATGTAGATTTCCTCTTCCAAGTCTCCTTGTAAAAATGCAATTTTTACATCCAATTGAACTAGTTTTATATCCAACTGTGCTATCAAAGCCAATAAAATTCTAATAGAGGAATGCTTCACAACTGGAGAAAATACCTCATTATAATCAATTCCTCTGTCTGAGCGTAGCCTTTAGTCACCAATCTTGCTTTGTAGCGAACATCATCTTGGCCAGGAAATCCTTCTTTCTTTGCAAAAACCCATTTGCATCCAATTGCTTTCTTTCCCTTTGGGAGACTAGCAAGTTCCCAAGTCTGATTCTTATGAAGTGATTGTATTTCTTCATACATGACAATCCTCCACTTTTCTTCTTCTGAACTTTGGACTGCTTTAGTAAAAGTGGTAGGAATGTCATCAGCTACAACTGGAGATGCATGAGGCATTATATCAATATAGTGACTAGATAATCTTGTCGTCTTTTTATAAGTCACCATATTAGCAAAACGGTCAGACATTCTATGCACCCTCTCTGGCCTCCTAGATGTACTTAGTTCAAGTTGCTGAGGAAGTCCTTAAACTCCTTTTTCTTGAGAATCTCCTTCTACCGTAGGATGGGTCTTAACACTTTTTTTTATCTATTGGTATTACTATTCTCTCAAACTCCACCTGCTTAGGAGTATCATCTAACTGCTCAACATCCATCTTTTTCAACATGGTAGATTCATCAAAGGTGACATCCCTATTAAAAACTATTTTTTTTGTCTCTAGACACCATAGACGATAGCCTTTTATGCCAGAGGTGATCCTCATGAATAATGCTTTCTTTGCTCTTGGATCTAACTTTAACTCCTTAACATGGTAGCATGCAGTGGAACCAAATACATGTAAGGAATCGTAATCTGTAGCAGGCTTTCCAAACCATTTCTCTAATGACGTGGTAGGCGATTGATGAGGTGGCACACATATGTTACAGCCTCAACCCAAAATTCTTTACCTAACCCAGCATTGGATAACATACATCGAACTTTCTCCAGTAATGTTCGATTCATGCATTCTGCCACACCATTTTATTGTGGTGTAGATCTAACAGTGAAGTGTATGATAATGCCTTCATTTTCACAAATTTTCTCAAATGGATCACTTCTATATTCTCTACCATTGTTTATTCAGAGACGTTTGATCCTTTTGCCTGTCTGAGTTTCCACCATCTTTTTCCATTTCAGTAAAACTCCTAACACTTCATCCTTTGTGTTCATTGTGTACACCCATACTCTCCGAGAAAAATCATCAATAAAGGCCACATAATAGTGTTTCCCTCCCAAAAAACTAATTTTGGAGGGACCCTAAACATCAGAGTGAACATAATCCAAGATACCTTCAGTATTATGGATTGCTGTCCCAAATTTGATCCTTGTCTGCTTCCTTTTGATGCAATGTTCACAAAAGTCCAATTTGCAAGTTTGCACTCCTTCCAATAATCCTTGCTTAGCAAGCAAATTCAAAGATTTTTCTCCAGTATGCCCCAAACGCATATGCCATAGCTTGGTTGCTTCTAACTCTCGATCATCTATAGAAGTTGTTGCTGCTACTGTCCCTGTAACTGCACTACCCAGATAGTGGTACAAATTGTTGTTCTTTCAAATTCCCTTCAATATCACGCGTGCACCAGAGATAATCTTCATCACTTTATTTTTCACTTTCACCTCGAACCCTTTTGAGTATAGGATCCCAACAGAGATGAGATTTTTGCTCGATTTTGGTACATAACGAACACCTGTTAAGGTGATGATTGATTCATCCGCATTTTTCAAGCCAATCGAACCAATCCCATATGTTGTCAAAGGGATGTTGTTTGCTGTGTAGACAACTCCATTTTTAAGTTCTTTAAAATCAAAGAACCATTCCTTATTGGGACACATATGATAGCTACATGCTGAATCTAGTGGCCATACATCATAAAAGCCATTTGATGATGTAGCAAGTGAGTAATTTGGCACCGTATCATCAATCTCAGCAACACTTAATTCTGCTACAACTTTTCCTTTATTGGGATTGCCCTTATTTCTCAGTTTTGGACAATCCTTCTTCCAATGCCCCTTTTCTCGGTAAAAGACACTTATTTTTGTGCAACTAGGGCCTTGACTTGGATCTCCCCTTCTTTCTCATATTTTGACTCAGCGAACGACATATGATTACCAAAGCTTCTGCAACTCTGTTGGAACTGACCTTTTTGTCCTTCTTTCTTAGTTCATAACTGTATAAGGTAGCACATACTTCTTTAAGAGATATAACAGTTTTCCCGTAAAGTAGAGTAGTTTCAAGAAACTTAAACTCCTTAAGAAGTGATCTTAATAATATCAGAGTTAGATCTTCATCTTTAAATATCTCATTTACATTCACTAGATCAGTAATCAACTAATTAAAACTAGTAACATGATCATTCATTGTAACACCCAGTACATAAGTGAAGTGAAACAACCTCTTCTTCATGTGAAACTTATTTTGACTGATTTTCTTCAAAAATTTTTCTTAAGAAAATTTTCTTGTAGTGTCTTTCATAAATTACTTGCAGAGGTTTCTTTCAAGAATGCATATCTTTGCTCTCTAAAAAAGCATGATCGAATTGTACCACATGTTAATCGATTGATGGTCTTCCAATCTTTCTCCTTAACATCATCTAGTTTCTCATCCTCAATGACAATATCTAGACCTTGCTGAAAAGAAGCGTCTAAAACCTAACTTTGTCACATACCGAAATGGCCTGTGCCATCAATGATTTCCACCATCAATTTTGAATTTGCCACGGTAGTTCTTGCCCAGATGAGTTGTGATAAAATTATTGACATGGTAGGTGTGGATATTTTTGAATAGCTCTCTATTTCGATTACAAAATTCTCCAATAGCCTTCAAAGCGGAATACAACTAGCCCAACGAAATCTTTTCTTATGCGAAAAATCAGATTAAACTGTAACCACAGAGCATACCAAGAGTAACCTTTGGCTCTGATACCAATTGTTGTGGAATAAGAGTAATATTTCATCTACCAAAGTTCACCTAATAAATTTATAGGTGAATAGAGAGTGAAAGATTGTACTGAAAACTATGTTATAGGTTGATTCTCAGGAAAGATTGGTGAGGTCACAAGTGATCCCACTTAAAACTCAACCTCCTTAGACAAAATTACCCTAATAGTAATTTAACAGTACAATATATCACTACAACTATACCCTACAAAATAACTATTGAAAAATAAAGACAAAAATAAGAACACCAGAATTTAACGAGGTCTGATCAATTATGCCTACATCATCGGATACTAACAAGATTATATTTCACTAAAAAAAGACTACAAAGTAAAATATTACAAAAGCGAGAGAAATATTGAAAATTGTCTAAGAGATGAATAGACAATTTTGGGATTATCAACTGAAGGAACTAAGGCTCTGTTTATAAAAAAAAAAAAAAAAAACTTTTTTTCCCTTTATTATTTCCCCGACGTGGGATATCAAAATAAGCCAACATAGTCAACAACTAAAACATCATATAATTTTTAACAAAGACTAAATAATTTATAATTTTAAATAATTAAGACTATGCAGTATTAAAGTATATGTACTAAATAGCAATATTTTTAAAACCGAACCAAAATGATTGATTAAATTGATAAAATTGAGGACCAGATTAATGATCAGTTCATTTTGATCTAAATTGATTTTTAATATTTTTAATTTATTGTAAATATATTTGGATATTTTAATATATTTTTTATTTTTAAAATTATTTTAATAATATTTTTAAATGTTATATATATTATTTAACTAGTTAAGTTAGATCGGTCATATCAATAGAATTAAATTAAATTGAAAATTAATTACCTGAGCGATCCAATTTTAAAAATATTGGTCATTATTAAATTAAAGAGACTAAATGGTTGGTACAAAAAATTTAGATCGATGAATATTGACTTTTAAATGGAAGAACTTTGAAATTTAATGAGAAAAAAAATAAATTTTAAAAATATATTTTAAAAATATAAAAATTTAGCATATGAGGATAAATTTAGAGTATAATAATATTTCAAGCCTTTTTTAATTTACTATATACTACTATCACCATGTTTATTAATCTCACATGAGATCTGACAAATATTCAAGAATATCCTTTGCATGATATATATGCTTGGGTCGATGATTATACGTGAGGATTTATGTAATGACTTAGGACTTTGATGTCACAATTGAGACATTTTTGGCCGCCCCATAGCTCACATTGTGCACGACATTGGACAATCAATATGCAAAATTAATTTCAGTCGTAAAATTAATTTTAAATAATCATTTATTATTACATCTGCAAGCATAACTTGATAGTTAAAGTGCATTTTATAAAAGTGGATGTCTCAAATTTGATTCTTTTCATCCAACTTTGTGGTGGAAGTTATTGAAAGAGGATGACTACCCCATGCTATTCGACCTGTCAGGTCTCTTCTTAATCTAAAAATAATTATTTATCATTTGTCAAACAATTATATATAACATAACCACATATTGTTATATTATGTTATAGAAAGTTATCATATAAAAAAATTCTAAACGAAAAATTAAGAAAATTAATTGTCATAAAAAATGACCTTTTAAATAAGAAATTAAAAAAAATCTAAACAATAAAAATTTTAAACAACAAGTTAATGTCGTATAATAAAAAAAATTTTAAATAGGAAATTAAAAAATTTAAAAAGTAAAAATTATAAATAATTTCTATACATGAAATTAGAAAATCTAAAAAGTAACAATTTTAAACAGAAAACTAATTTGAAGTATATAAAGATTAGTGATAGTGTAATAAATTGTTAGAAATTATTTTATTTAACTTTAATAAATTTTTTCTTAAATTTATGTTATACAAAATTAAAGGTATGTATTAATAGATAATTTTTATTATAATTTTTTCATATACATATATATAATTCATAATTATCTATTAAACTTATTTTTTATTATAAAATACTTAATTTTATTTATTGAATTGATTATTAGAAATTATTTCATGCAAATTTAATAAATTTTCTCTTGAAATGGACAATCACTTGTTATAACTGTCTTTATATATAATTTTAAAATTTTTTATAATAACTTTTTAACAAAATAATAATTAATTAGTTAATTAAAAAATTAATTTTATTTAAAATTTATTTTTATAATCACCCTATGCAATATGCTATTTTACGGCTAGTTAATTATAAAAACAAGTGAGAAATCCCATCTTCTGTAGTTTTAATTTCAAAAATGTTACGTATTGCTTGAAATTGTGAACAATGGCATAATTTTGTACTTTTATTTGAAAATTTTGTATATTTAGATATATAACTTATTTAAATGTATATAATAAATAAATAAATAATTCTACAACCTATTTGTGTATGTTTGATTATAGAGTAGTAAAAATTTAACTTTTCACGTGCAATATAAATTGTAAGTAATTCAAATATGTGAATTGATGCATTTCAAATAAATCTGCCGAAAATTTATAATTTTACGATTTCAAATCACTCGTTGATGTTAGTTAGTGACCATTCTAATTACTTCCACGCAAGAAAGATGCTCAACTAATTCTATTCCAAAGAGGACTTCGCAACGTTATTGAATTTTAGATACCTGAAATTTCCACTCAATCACATGAACATGGAGTGATAATTAAATATAAAATATTTGATAATTTAAAGGTTAAAGTATAGGTAAATTATAAAATGATAAAAAAATTTATAATTACTTTCATATTTCAATTTTTATATGAAATACAAAATGGTATAATCATGATAATATAAGGTTAATATTAGTAAAAAAAAAATCAAATTCTAGTTTTTATATTTGAAATGTTAGAAAAATTACCTTTTAGTGTTCAGTTTTATTTTTTTTAATGTTGAACACTAATTTTTAAATTGAAATATTGAACATTGATAGTTGCCAAAATGTTATTTTTTAATGTTTGTATACTCAATCATTGAATGCAAATGAGTGAATGTCTATTTGACATGTTGTTTGCCTATTGGTGTTCAATAATTGAATATTCTAAAAAAATATATGATAAAATATCAACGATTAGTATTTCATTTTAAAAACTAACGTTCAGAGTTTAAAAAATATAACTTAATGCTAAAAGTTATTTTTTTTTAGCATTTTAATATAGATGCTAACATTTGATTTTTTTAATATTAATCTTGTGTTACACAAATTAATATTTTATACAAAATTAGTTAAAATATAAAAATATTGTTTAATTATTTTATTATATAATTACACATTCAACTATTAAATTATCAAATATTTTATATTTATTAATCACTCACGACTAAATGTTGATTGTTGACTATTATTCGATACTCGCTCACTACCAACTACTATCGCTCACCATCGTTGATCATTAAATACCAATCGCGTGTTGTTCATCATCAACTACCATTGCTCAACGCTGTTAAAACAAACTGACGCTAGGATTTTAGCTTAAATTTATAGAGGATTTCTTATCTTTATTTGGGTATTCATACACGGGTTAATCACTCCTCAATCATGAATTTTTTCAATAATAGAAATAGATTGTTATTTTAGAGTAAAGGAATCTTTTTTTTATTCATAATTAACGATACAATATATGCAAAAGAAAATATTTCTGTAATTTAAACTATCAATATCAGCTTGATTTTTAACGCAATTAATAATAACGTATTGATTTTGTTTCAAATCATGATATTATTTTTTTCATGAATTTTCTTAAATAATTTTGCGTATTTATCAATTATAGAAATTTCTAATATGATGCTATAACATGATATAAACTGAAATATATATAAATAAAATTTAAAAGATGATGATGGATAATCTATCATCACTAAATAATTAAGCAATTGATTTCAAATCACAAAACTCTTATTAACAGATCAAAACTTTCAAAAAGAGAACACAAAGTTACAATTCTTCTTGAGAATAAGAGAAAAAATAACAATAACTAATAAAATAGGATAAAAGGACTATTTTATTAAAAACCCAAGAAAAGAATAAAATTATTTTTTTAAAAAAAAGTTAAGATTTTTCTAATAAATTGCTATATATTATTCTAATTACTTATTGTAATTTATCATTTTACCCATATTGGGTCAATGTGTCATCATAATTTTCCAACAACTGTTGTGCATTTAAGCATTTTCTGAATTTATATAGCCAAGAAACAACTAAAATGTCAAAAATTAATTATTCGAGCTATGAAAAAGCAATTTTCTTATCTTTTTAATCCGTTCCCTTCAGCATTAAATTTTCAACAGTCAATGTACACAAGTAGAAAATTAAAATTCATGTTTTTTTCACGTTATGTTCTTGCTTTTTCTTGTGGAAGTAAAATAGATGTTAGAATTTGAATGTTAAAAATGTCATCTTGAAAAGATATAACAAATTTTAATTTGAGAGTCCAATCTTATTTTGTTAAGTTTATATTGCATTATGATTCAAATTTTTAATAAAATATTAATAAAATACTTTTGCTCGGAAGTGAAGGAAGGATTATTTTCTACATAAATTAAGATTTCTTGTGGAAGCAAAATGGATGTTAGATGTTGAATGTTAAAAATGTCATCTTGAAAAGATATATAACAAATTTTAATTTGAGTGTCCAATCTTATTTTGTCAAGTTTATGTTGCGTTGTAATTCAAATTTTTAATAAAATATTAAAAAAATGCTTTTGCTCGGAAGCGAAAGAAGGATTATTTTCTATATAAATTAGGATTCCTATTTTTTAAAAGTTTTTCATGATTGAATAAATAGTTTAATTATATTTAAAGAAAAATGAGAAAGATAAACTCTCATTTACTATGATAGTAATTATATAAATAAAAAATGGATGAGTGAGAACGTATTATATCTGATCAATATGATTGATATAACTATATCTTTTAGTGTAAAAAATTAATAGGTTGAGAAATTATTTTGAGTTTATTAATATATTCGTATGATTAATAACAAATGATGCTTATATATATATATATAGTCCTATTCGTATGCGTTTTCTTGGCTGAGAAAAGAGAGAGACAGAAGGTGAAAAAGAAATGCGTAAAGGGCCCTAGCCCGCTGAGTACTCTATTAGCCAGCACCAACTAATTTCATAATTGGACCAAAAGTAGAGAATTAGCGAACTGGGCCCATATCAAATTTAGGCTCACTGGGCTTGAATTATAGAGTATATTAAAAAAAATTCCAAACAAAAAATCGAAACTGTAAAAATCATCTATTCGGGCGGGTCACCTGAAAAATCGATTGGTTAAATGATCAAATAATCAAAATTTGTATAAAATACATTTTTATAAAAATATATCAGAAATATATATGAACCATCGATTTTTTTATATAAAATATCAAAAATCAAACTGAAAATCGAAATTATTAAAATAAAATTGAAACTTAAACCATTGGATCAATTAACTGAAAGTCTCAAATCGATTTTACTTGGTTTTCTGATCATTTCAGATTTTTCAGTTTTGTTTTACTTATCCCTACATACGAATGTAGCTTAATCAGTTCAAATATCATTTTGAAAAGTTTTTTTTTTTTTTCCCAATTATAAAAATATATAAAGACTAATTTGCTCTTGTAATTTTATGAAAAATATTCAATTAAAAACAAAATTAATTATTTTATGTAATTGAAATAAAACTCTTTTTTTAAAAAATAATGGATGGTAATTTTATTGCAGATCTGAAATAAAAACATTGCACAAAAATGGAGTAGTTCTCCATATAGAGGCATCTAAAAAAGAATCCTTTTAATAAACTCTGAACTCACGCAAGAAAGCCTTATAATCTCGTATAGGTAACCCAAATGGGAAATATGATGGTAAGAATCTTAGAGGGCTTGGATCATCGTCAGAGCATCAGTTTGTCCATACCCATGTCTTTTATACAGCTCAAAACTGTTCTAAAACTCATTGCTGCAGTGGTTTGAACCCATGGACACAAACTTCTAGCTGCCACAAACTCCCCTGCGCCATTTTGGATAATGCTCTCCAAACCAAATCCATCTAGATATCATTTGGATTTAAAAAAATTTAAATGTGAAATTTTATAAAACTATAAATTTGAATTAAATTCATCATTTAATAAATCAAAAGATGTCATAATTTATAACTTTTGTAAAATCCATCATTTTTCAAAATTTTTTATTTTTAGGATTTTCACTTTCCAACTTAGGAGGTGGAAAAGTTTTAAATCTATCATTTTTAATAAATGATGGATTATAATTTTTTAAATTTCAAGATTACTCCAAACAATCCATCGATTTTATGTTCAAACCAAATAATAAAATTTTTAAAATTTGTTGATTTTACTATCCATGAATTTTAAATCCATTAATGTTGTCAAATCTATAAATTTTAAATTCCTTCAATTAAAAGGGAATATTATTTTTCATTGATACATTAACTTTATATATCGGCCAACCCATGTACTTCTGCCTATCCGGCAACTCACCCCACCATTGACTTGAGCTTCTTGACAATGCTTGAGGACATATTGGAATTATAAAATAATAATATGTTAAATCTTTTGTTTTCTAGGGGACCCATATGTTAATTTTGACAATTGTGTTCAAGATGAATCGACAACAAGCCGAAATTCAGAGAAAATATTTGAAGTGTGGTTGGTTCTAGAATTAGCTTCTTCTTCTTCTTCTTCACCTAAGAAGCAAATCAAGTGTTTTTTGGCCAACAGAAATCGGATGAAACTAATATGAAAGCATTATCAAAATTGTTTTACATGCTAAATGAGTCCAATTTCACTAACTACAATATACCTTGTTGTCTTCTATGGGATAAGATTTGATAATAGTTTATGGTTTAATTAGTAAAAAAATCCTAAATCTTAGCTTTTTTTTTTTAAAAAAAAAAAAAATCTATCCCTTATTTTATTTTTTAATAAAAAATTATTTAAATTTTAATTTTCTTTTCAATCTATCTTTAATTCAGAATATAATAATAAAAAGTGGATAGAGAACCATTTTAGACCCTAAAATTTCTCAAAATTCTAATTAAATCTAAAGTAACTTTTAAAAAGTCTAATTAAACCCAAAATAATAATAAAATAACTAAAAATTATATAAAATCTTATTTAATTTGATATGATCCACTTTTAAAATATAATAATTTAGTAAAATAATATATATATATATATATATATATATATATTATAAATTATCATTAATTTATACTTAAAAGTGAAAACTTGGACAATTATCATTTTTATTTTTAAAATAATTCAATGATAAATAGTTATTACTGTTTCTATATACACATTAAAATGCTAAAACTTAGTTTTTACAAATAATCAAATTATCTCTCTATATTAATGGAGAAAAATAAATTGACTGAAAAATATATAATAGTTAAATGCTAATTTTTTTAGTATATAATAATTTAAAATATAAATTAATCTTATAAGTATACATGTCTATTCAATAACAAATCCAAAAAAATTTTAAAGCTGAGTACATATAATATACTTTAAAATTATTAATTAAGAATTATCTATTTATTTATAAGAATTTAGGATTTATGAACATAATTATAAGAATTAAATAATTTTTTTTAAAGTAAACAAATTGTTTAAAATATCTTAAATAAAAAAAAATTAACGTTAAAATTGAAAAAATAAAAGAAATAAGTGTAAATAATAAAATAACAAAAACAAAAATAAAATAAAAATTAAGGCATATAGATAGAATATAAGTGTATAATAATTAAATACAAAATACTTTTCTATATATAATAAATGCAGCGTCAATTTATAGTATTTAAATTTTAAGGATACATAATTAATTAAGGCTAAATTGATATATAAAATATTAAATATTTATATAAAATAATATATTAATAGATCCAAAACATTAAAATGTGTTAAATTTTTATGTTATATAATATACTTTAAATATTTTTGCATACCAAATAAATATTACTAAAAGTTCTATTGAATTTTATAGTATTGTAAAAATACTTTAATTGTACTTTTAAAAAATTAATTTGAGTTTAATTGAAATTTTTAAAAAATTCTACCTTTTTTGTTATTGAAGTCTAATATGTGGGGTAAATTAAAAAAAATAAAATTTAGGTATTTTTTTATTAAAATTTAAAGGAATGGATAGATGTGGGAAAAAAAACTAAAATTCAGACTTTTTTGTATTAGTTAAGTCATAGTTTATTGGTTTTCCGGCTGGTTGGACCATATGACAAGAGCTGTTTATTGGAGCTATGCAATTAGCATTATCATGTAATAAAGATTATGAAGCTTTATAATTGTAGCTCCATTTCATTTGCATCACAATATCACATTCAATTTAAGGATAGAATCTCAGGCATTTTATTAGAGCTTGGAAATGTAACTTTGACATGGGGATACAAAATTTTGTAGGGTCAAATTTCCTGTACATAGTACAAAAATTTTAATATATCTGCTCACAATATTGATAGTCTTTTCAGTTAGTTTAGCGTCCAAATTGCAAAAATTCTTTTTTTTTTTTTTTAAAAAAAGTCCCAAATTATTTAAAACCGTTTACTGTTCTGGATTTATAGGACTAAAATGTACCAAACTTACCTTTAAAATAAGTTTTAGTTGCTCTAATCAATATGCTTAATAAGATGGTGTATTTATTCCAACATTCATTGCAAGAAATCAGCCAATGAATTTTAGCAACGACAACTTCTATTGTTAAATAGCCATAAAAATTGCGATAGAACAACAATAGAGTTAGCATTTGTGGTTTAGCCATGGATTTGCAATGAAAAATTAACGATGACCAAATTTCACCACTATTCAATTCGTTAAAAAATCGTGCTAATTTTTATTGTTGATCACATATTAGCAACGAACTATAATGACGGATAAATTTTCCGCTACTAAAACTATGGCACTTGATAGATATATTTATTGGATTTAGCAATAGACAATAAATTTATCGCTAATTAGCAATAAATAATTTATTATCCATCCCTAGTTAGTAACAGTCAATAAGTCTGATTTTTTCTCTGTTTTCTTTTATTTTTTTCCCCTCAAAATCATAGCTAACGACAAAGTTAAAATTTTTTCTATCTTTTTTCCTTTTCTCATTCATTTATTATCCTTTTAGTAATGGATCTTGTCCATTGTTAATTCTATTCCTCTCTATATATATCTTTTTCTATCCATCACATTTATTCTTTTTTATCTCAATCATTTCTTTTTTTTATCTTTCTCTCAAAATATTTTCTTTCTTGATCTCTCTTTTGATATTTATTCTCTATAATAATAATAATAAAAATTTTCTTTTCTATCGTTCTTTCATTTTGTTTATCTGCCTTAGTTTTCCTCTATCATTTTCTACCTTCTTGTCTTTCTTTTCATTTTTTTTTTGTTTGTTCTTATTTTATTTCTTCTTCTCTTTTTATTTTCTTTATCATTCTTTTTTTTTTTCACTTTTGTTCTTCATCTCATTTTCATTTTAGCAATGGATATTCTACTACCACTAAAGTTGATGACAAATGGTCTATAAGGAAAGCTCGTCGCTAAAGACAAAAGGTCTTCATTAAATCAACAATTGATAAAGAAAATACATCACTAAATATTTAAGAGGATCAATTTAGGAAGAAACACATGTTCATCATCAATTCGTCGTTAATAGGTTTTAACTTTTTTTTTTTACTTTAGCCACCTGCTGATAACTTTACAAAATACTTCTTCTTCTTCATCAATTTGGTATAAATCGTGCTAATTTCTTATCATACAAATAGGAGCTTTGCAAGAAGAGTTGTTTCGCTTTGCATATTAAAAAGATAATTTTTTGTGCAAGACAATGAACACTTTGCCCAGTAATATGAGGGGCTTGTTGGGGTTAAATAGTCATTAGCCTATGATAATTAAAGTAGTAAGTAATTTAGTTATATTTAGAGAAAAATGAAAGGAATAAACTATTATATTTGCTATAAGTAGTATAAATTATATATGTAATAGTAAGAGAATCAAATCTATTGAATGTAATGAGATTAGTGAGTTTGTAAAAGTACTTCAAGCTATGGATATAATTATAATTTTTAATAATATAATAAAGATGACGCAACAAAATATAGTCTCATTAAAAAAGTGTACGACAATAAAATATCATTATTATTTAATTTGCTTGATTTCATGATAATTTGCACACTTTTACACTTATACACAAATCCCACCATATGATAAACATCTAAATTAAACATGAGGGTTTCCAGAAATGGAAATCGGATACTTTCTTGCATTAACATGCAACATTCTCATTTTGGTGTAATCTAATTGGTCCATTTCCTATATAAGTGATAACAAATAATATCATGGGACAAGCAAATCTTTGCTTCATCCATGACATATCTGGCATAGCTATCAAATGGATTTGTACAGAAGGAAAAATGAAAAAAAGAAAAAAAAAAAAAAAGAAAAGGAATAAATAGGCATGGTCCCATGCTTCTTTCTTTACTCCAAAGCTAATGAACAAGAAGTATCTGACATATGTTTGAGAACCTTCAGTTCCTAACACTTGTAGTCCTAGATCTCACTTGCAAAAATTCCAATCAGTCTTTTGCTTTTACTTGCATGTCCAGTTTTTGAATGATAATGCCCAAACAAGCAACCATTTACCCCTTTTTTCTTTTTGGAATTTTAGCAATTCTTTAAAGTGAATATCCACCCTATCTTGCATGTTTAGAAATGTAATTTACATTGTTGTGGTGAGTGTTACAAGTCACTTTTTGCTTTTGGATTCTTGAACAAATCTCTCTTTGACAAGGCCTAATCTGACATGAATTAGCATAATCTTAAATTAGCTTAACAGAGACTACGTATTTCTCTAAGAGTGATAATAAAAATGCACAGCCTACATTTAACTTAGTGCATTGAGACAAAAGTCTTAAGTGCTTTTGCAAACACTCCATGTTAAGACATATTAATAGACAACTGGATGGCATTGCAATAAAAAAAGCACAATTATTGTTTCAACAGTTTGATTAAAATTCTCATCATCACTGAATATAATTGCATGACATTGATGTTTCCCATCCCAGCATTACTAACATATCTATCAAGAATACCATCTCAAGATTACTGGTAAAAACTAGAACCAAGAAAAACTTCTAGTACACTACAATTTATTTCTTTAGGAGCCAACACAGTGAAGTTGGTTGGCTAGAGTTACTGTATCCTTACAGAAAAATAATAACATTGACAGTCGAAATTAATTTATATCCATTATTTATTGCACTGAATTCTTATATATATGTATGTGTATAGAAGAGCACATGGTTGTGTAATGTTAGCTCACACATAAAATAATTTTGGTCCATGATTTGGAATACTACATACCAAAAAAAAAAAGTGAAATATTTTTTTCTTAAAAGTTGTGTGAATTTCTGATGTTAGCATGTTATCAATTGAGAATACTATACAAGGAGGAGAGTAATTCAAAATAACTTATAGATTTAATATTTATTTAAAAAAGTGGCTCAAAATCGTTTCGAATGAAAAATACGAATTTATATAATCGATTTTAGTTAATTTAAAATTAAATTTTAGTTGTGTTGAGAAAGTATTGTGTGCATGGAAGTTAAGCTCATTATTCGCAATACCAAAAGCTGTGCTGGAATTCTAGGACTTATCTTAAATTTGATTATTGGGTATGCAACTTGATACAGCCAATTCCTAGAGCATGATGACTTATCAAGTGATTAACCAACCACTAATACCGACACACAGCATCCTGCTTCCAAAGTCAAACCAACCTTTCTATATATCATTTTGGCATGATTATTCCTTTCTTTTATATATATATATATATATATCATTTACAGAAGATTATCCTTCTAGTCTTTCTTCTATTCTTCCTCTTATTTTTAATGTCCTAAGCAGGAAAAAGGTATCGTCTCTCTACGATTCAAAATCAGAAATAATGTACTCCTCTCTCCACTACATCATCAATACTGCATAAAACAATAATGTAATTGCAGGCAATAAATGATTAGAAAGTTGAATTGATTGTGGAATGCTATCAACAAAGTAAAATTATTTATTTCATCATTAAATGCCAATGAATTATACGTTAGGAACATGTTATAAGATAGGCTGGCTGACTGGCTCTGTGGTCCCAACCTACACAGAGTCAACAGTGATAGCTGGTGCAACAAATTCTTCAATAGAATTCTACAAACCCAAATTATTAAATCAATAACTACTACTCAATATATAATTGTAAAATATTGAGGTTACATATTTAAAAAAATTAAAAAAAAAAGCCTAATCTCCCTCCTTTGTACCGCCCATCCGCTGTATAGAATATACAATTTAAAAATAGGCATTTGCATCACAAGAACAGGATTGGTTTTAAGAAAATGTACTTAAAAAAACCCTTATATATTTAACACAGAAAAGAATGAGTAAAGAAACTATGAGTAACACAGAACAACAAAAAACTATGATGCCATTGTAAATGACCATTATCGGATGCTGATTGATCAAATAAGCAATTGGCATTAGCTCAGCTCCTTAATCAAAAGTTTCCCATTTTGTTGTGATCACAACTGATTCAGAAAGCCTTAATAGTTGCAGCTGATGCTGCCGCTTCTGCAATGGAATTGGCATTGTCCCAGTCGAATTATTTTGTTTCTGCATTGAAATTTTGTCCTCATTTCTTTTATTTTTGGAGTTTTGCAACTTCAACATATCCAGAGTTTCAATGAACTTTTGAACTGCCCTTTCCTTCCAGTATTAATAGGACAAGAAAAACGAGATAAGTAATGGATTGAAACTAAACCGATATGTGACAATAGTGCTTAACTTCTATGGTATTACTGTTACCTGCATTCCCTTTTGCAACTTCAGTTCTCCCTCAGCTGCAATTCCGTCCAATGCTACTAATTTGTTCATCAATATTTCGGTCAAATTATCTATATCTACTTCTGCTACTTTCTCACCTCTGGAATTTGTTTCTTCCAATGCTACCACCTGCGAAAAAAGAAAAATCGTTTCTTATCAGAAACTTTAGCCCGATCCCTACGAGATGCAAACTTTGAATGTTTCATGTAAAAAATTTCTACATTTGCGCTGAGCTTGTCAACTTCCAAGCTGATTTGCTGCAAGGATTTTGAGGCCTTCTCTGTCTTGGCAGATTTAAGCTTCTCAAGGCATCGCCTTTGGCGGCTTGTAATGTCTTCAATTAGTATAATTTTCGATCCATCTTTCACTCCTGCTACGTCTAGAAATGCTTTGGAATCTCTCTCTTTCTTTTTATATATCAGCTTCTGATCCTGATAGTGCACTCCTGTATGTTCCGCTACCATTTTCTTCAATTCCCCTGAAACCAAAAATCCATGTCAGTCTAAATTCTCCCAGAAACCAAAGAGCTGGGAGTTATAGAGGATAGAAATTTACCAAAGCTTGCTCGAGAATTGATGCAGATTTGGTGGCTTGAAGAACCATATTTGACTTTAACTTTAATTGTACGAATTGGAATAGAATTCTGATTGGAATCAGAACTACTCCTCTTCTGCACTAGCATTCCTCCAGGCCTAATCTCCAAGTCTTGAACTTTGACACTCCCTCCGCCACCAAAAAAGCTCTCATTCGCCGGCCAAAACATCCCTTTCATCTTTGACTTTATTGGCTCCATCTTCGCACGTATGTTCTTTGACCTTGTAAAACCGTTTAAAGTTGCAAGAAAACTGATGTAATTGGAAATGGTATAAGTAACAAAGGTGTGGATTTTTCCCTTGAGTCAGAAAAAAACCAAGAAAACAAGAAAGAACCTTATATAGATAACATATTGGATTATAGCAGTGGAAACAAGATTCCTATATCAGGGGAGGACTTGTTATTACATGAAGAAATGGAAGCAAACATGCAGTTTGTAATGAGAAAACGAACAAACTAAAGTTTTGTAATGAAAAAATAGTGAAGGGAAAACGTAGGTTTGAGAGAGAGAGGTAGGCTGAAGAAGGCAAACAGGAGAGAAAAGAAAAGGGGAAATGGAAAAGAAAAAAGAAAGGAAATGAATGGCGAGCGGAGGAAGTATGTGAAGAGAAGAATCTATCTTGTGTGAATGCAAGGAAAGATTTAAAAAAAAAATATGGTTTTGTTTTTGGAAATTAGTTACTTCAAGGAGACGTGGGGAAAGAGAACTTATCAGCAATTTATTTTACTCCAAAATTATTGCCTGTCAAAAAAAAAAAACCTTTTGTTAATGAGTAAAATGATTCAACTCTAAATTCTTATACTACGAGATAAACAATAGATTATTAAATACAAAAAATACTTTATACTCTGCAGAGAGATTTTATATAAATATAAGAGATAATATATGAGGACATAATGCTCTTGATAATTTTCTAGCTTTAATATAGGTTAACATTTAGGGATTTATAAAATCAATTTTATTTTTTGTAAAAATTTAATTGAGATAGATTTTAAAAAATGACAAAAACCCATAAACAAAAAAAAATAAAAAAAATTTATTCGTTTAATTAGGAGATTCTAAAATGATGCTTTTGGTATATTTGACAAAACTGCTGTATGAAATAAGAATGTGAACAGCAGACAAATTTTTATAGATGATTGAGGATAAGGAATTTATGTATTTTATTGAAATTTCAGATAAGATTATAGGTTTAAATTTTGAGTACTTTCTAAAAGGATAAAACATACAAAACTGAAAGTGTTCCAAAATCCCAAATATATACAAGAAAATAATTAGTAAACACAATAATTAGTTATGTATACAGTATATTAGCTTGGTGTAATGTAGAGCATACCCAAGAACCATTTGTTTTTAGTCAAAAGTCTAAGTAAGATGGCTGGAAATAATGATAATATATGAAAGATTGAAAAAAGGGCCAATCTTTTTCTCAAAGAGAAAAGCAACAATGTAGGGTAGAAGAGAGAGCAGACCTGCACCAAAAAAAATCTGGAGCCAGTTGGCAGCTGTCTGTCTTTATGCCTAATTGTTTCGTTAGGGCTGCACGCACTACTATGCATTATTATTCAAAGGTCACAAATTTTATAGCGATCCTTTCCTGATGTAACCAAAATAAATAATAAATAAATAAATTTTGTAGTAATCGTTGCATGATATCATTGTTAATGCCTGTGTAATTTCTGCGGCATGTCTTTATCTGCGTTACAAGTACTACTTTAAGGAAACGAGCCATTGAAGAGTTAGTTTGATATTAATTCTATATTGAGTTTTTCATTTTTTTTATTCTTTAAATTGAAAAAATATTTATCAAAACATAAATTACAGAAATAAATAAAATTTTTTTACAATGTTATATGTTTTAATAATTTATTTTTATCTATATATATCTATATTTATTTAATAATAATTTTAAATTTTAAATTTTGATAACAGAAATAAAAAAATTAAGACTCTATTTATTTCATAAAAGATAATTTATCTATGGAAAATAATTTTTAAGAGAAATATTTTCTAAAAAACCTATTTTCTATTGTTTTGAATACATCATAAAAAAATATTAATTTTCTTTTGATTTGTAAAATTAATTTAAACTACAATCACTTTATGTTGTTTATTATTTAATATAAAAAATATATTAAATTTTTTATGAGTTTCACCTATCACCCAACATTAGTTGGTGACAACTAATAATGAGTGTCGATAATAAAAAAATAATTAATAACAATAAATATATGTATTTATATGATTTATTTTTTATTTGGATAAATCTATTAAAATCTAAAAATCATTTTCTTTAAAATGACTTAATTTTTTTTGATAAGGAAAATATTTTATATTAACCAATTTTACTAAATATGCCAAATATTAAAAAATTAAAAAAAAATATTTTTCACCAAATAAACGGAATCTAAAATAAAAAAAAAATCCAACTAAATAAACCCCTAAAACTTGAACTTTGGAGACTTTATACTATGAGAAAGAGAGACACTTGATCATTAAATAATTAGTCCAATCTAAAGCAACTTAGGTCAATTTTATTTACATGGAAATCAATTTAGGGAACACAAACATTTATACTCCCTAAATGGTATTGGCATATTAAAATACATGTGAGAAATATATTGAGAGAAGTAAATGACAGAATTATATATTCATATTTGATTTGTTAAAAATAATAGAAGAAAATTTGGCTCTTAAACCAATTAGTAATTTTCTTTTAATCAATAAATTCAATGATTTTATAGCATCATTTCTTGATTGCAAGTTGCGACAATGATTCTCATATTAATTGAAGAAAAATTCCAAATCAGCAAACATTGAATAATTGATTGTAGTTAGGGCTTTGTTTCAGTTGAGCAAATAATAGAAATAGACAGGGGACCTTCAAGCAATGAAGTCAAAAAATGAGTGTCTAATTAGCATTAGCCATAGAAGATGTGCATGTGAACTTTAGTAATTGGGTCCATTTTGCTTTTTAAGAGTATCCTATGACTTGTTAGCCAACTCTTTTAAAACACTCACAACCTGTAGCCAACCCAAGCTTTTTTCAGTCAAATGAGACATTTTATCACATGATAAAACAGACCATCTCAAAAGCAAGGCTTGAAATATCTCCTGATACATAAGGATGACAGAAACATTACCCATTCAGATAAAAAGATTTATTTTCAAGGAAATACCTTTTTACAAACTAATAAATATTTTTTAGAAAATTATTTTAAAAAAAATAAAAAATTTTGTGTTTGATTTGCTTTTTTTTTTATTAACTTTGAAAGAAGCATGTTATAAGATATAATATTATAGTTAATTTATTAATATAAATATTTTTATTATATTGAATAAATTTATTTTAAAAAATATTTATAAAATATTTTAAATGATATCTCTCAGCTTTCAAAAGAAATTGCATCTAGTAACCCTTCCCTTAATAAATTACTTCCTATTGAGATAATTAAATGATCAGAAAGAAGTGCAAATTCCTTTTGTCTTTACACTTCCTTTATAACAGCACAAGCTCAAAAATTATACTTCTCTACACTTCCTAAATCAATTTTTTTTTTTTGAAATATTCCTAAATCAACTTCTTTCAAAAAGAAAGACCATCTTAGCTGTCCTAAACAACTTATTTCCAACCAAATTTCCAATCAGATTGCTTCGGTGGAAAGAAAAAATTGCTGAAAATTTTACACAACCTATTTCATCGTGGGGCCTAGAATGTATCTGAGGCAACCCACCAGTCCAATATTGTTTTCCAGACAGATAGCTGTCTGGATGGATATGCAGAATCGATGAGAATATGAATGTGCACATGCATGTAAATGATGGCAAACAAATCCAAAGGGTTGCTACTCGAAAGCAAGCAAAACTTGACATTAAATTAAAATTTGAATGGTAACTGAAACCTTTTGAGATTTTTTTTTTTTAAAAAAAAGATGTTACAAATTAACAGCTAAGAAAATAACTTGTCTGCCATTTCCCTGAGTCTGTTTCAAAAACTTCAAGGACAAGCAATTTCTACCTCACTGATCCTTTCGAGCTTTAGACCTGGCAGGCTGTGCTGGTTTGATTATGTAGCCAAGAAGGATCAATACTGTGGGCAGAATTGTTCCAATGAAATAAACGCTGCTGTATGCAGCAACTGTTTCATGAAAGCTTAATACCTGCGTGGTAGAGAAAGAGAGCATTAGAGAACCAAAGCGGAATGAAATATCAATTGATTTCTGAAACAGCTGGTTTCAGTGAGAGGGAGAGCTAACCATGAAACCAATACAGGAGTAATTTAGGACCAAAACTGTATATGCAAAGTTCATGAACACTAGCATCTTCTTGACAATAGCCATACTTGGCGGTATAGCTTGTTGCCATCTGTATATGACTGTTCAGAGTAGAGGAAAAAAGAAAAGTTAGCCAGCTCTCCAGTTTTATATGGAGTCAAACTACCTAAAAACAAGAAATAAAACTTAAATTAGAAAGAGAAAGGGATCCTGGCCAATACCTCTTGAACCGGCAATCATTAATGCTGATTGGACAAAGAACATAATGTATCCAGGATATAATCCCTGTAATGTGTTAAAAGAATACAAAGGAAATGTCAATTTGCTTTAAAAGAATATGCAAGAAATAAATTAAGTCCTCATGGAAGACTTGACATGAAAACCTATATGCTAAGACAAGTCCGTGCAGTAAGTCTTCATGAAGATGACTCGGAAATTATACCACCAAATAATCATTATCTTAACTTTTTACAACAGGATATGACATGCAAAGATTCACAAAAACATCCTGATGTGGAACCACATCCTAACACTCTAAACAATACTTTATTAATTCGAAAAACCAAATATACCTATAGAGGCTACAAGTTTTTATAGAGCACATAGGAAGTTATAAAATAGTTTACCAAAATAGGAAAATAATCTAGTAACCCTAGAAAATTATTAATTTAATTAAGTTTCCTACTACAAAAATAAGAACAATAATTAGTAAGAAGACCATCACTCCAAGACAAGCTTAGGTCATGTATAGGACTTGGGCCAGGTCTATGGGAAGGAATATAAACTACATCACATCTACATTGCTACACAGAAAATGGGAGCTCAGAAAGTTGAATCACAGGCAAATAGCTCTTTCATCTTCAGTGTTTACAATTTAATGACACTTTGTGCAAAAATGGTTACAAGGAAAAAAACAATAAAACTTAACATCGAGTTAATGGGGTGGGAAATTTCTTGAAAGAGATATGGAGAGAGACTGGGAGAGGAGGAAATTAAATATGAAATCTAGGGAAAGAAACAAGTTTTGAGTCATTCAACAAGCTGAAGGAAGAGCGAGATATTGAGAGGCTGTTCAACTGGATCCAGGAGAACAAATATCTAAAGGCATGATTTGAAATTATCCTGATTCATTCCAATACTTGTATACAGTGACAGAGGAACCATAGTCATGTTTATAAACTCATATTTCCAAGTAACCTTGAAAGCAGTTACAGAAACAAGAGGACCAACATATAGAATACTATACAAGAATAATAAAAGAAAATACAGAATAGCATTAATCTAGTAATAGTCCTCACATGCCAAACAGCACTTGTAGTCTGAGTGGCCAACAGCTGAAAGAAACCAGGTTTCTTCCCCTTCTGAATAAGTCTCTCATAAACATCTACAACACAAATACAAGTCAGTGCATTAGATAATCATACGTTGCTTCATGATTGCATTGCATATTCATGAATCATTGAGATGTTCACAGGAAACAGAAGCCCCCATAGTCCATTTTCTTAATAAGCTGCAAGTTACAACTAGTCATGAATTAACTTTATCTCTTCATGAAAAATGCTTTTATCCACTACACATACAATGGAGCAATTTGTCAGTCTCTTTCATCATCCCAGTATTTAGCAATCAGCCGAAATAAAATTGACTTAATGACAACGGGGAATTTAAAAAGTACAGCTCACTGCCAAGAGCATTTAAGTCTGTCTCACGTATCAAATAACAGCTTAGGATATTCTCGCTATGGGAACAGCTTAGCCAATGTTGATGCATGGAAGCTTACTGACATGTATGTATATCCTACTATTACTAATAATATGCAGCTGATAGGATTAATGAACAGCTTGAAATTTAAAGAACAATTAACTCACAGTGGCGAAGCCAAGTGCTGACTTGTATGTTCCACACAAGTGGCAACTCAACTGAACTCTTTGCAAACTCAACACCAAGAACATCAACATTTTTAGCACGATCCCATCGTGGCTTTGGTGGAGAAGTATCTGTCCAACCACTAAAACCCAGGCCAGAGATAATAATAGAGGCCTCAGAAATTGACCAGATGAAATAGTATTTCCAACGTGCTGTAAAGCCAGACATATACTGATAACTCAACCGTTTCCAGAAGCCCCATTCTTGGTAGACAGGATCAGTGAACCGGGACAAGGAATAGTGCGGCACCAGGTATAGATACATGGCCATACAAAAAGAAGCTTGAAGAAGAGCTCGAATTGTCGCCTTATAAGGTGAGGGTGAGGGTTTTCCCTTGGTGCAGGCCCATATCTGCCACAATAAATTTAACAAAGTTGAGAACTTTTGAGTCTACTTCTTTTTAGCAGGAAGTTCTCCCTCCCACCCAAAAACGAAAACAAGACAAAGTATATATCTATGGAATAAGAAGAAGAAAACATAACAAACCTACCCCCTTCCTTTCAGTCCATTCAAGATAATCCTTAATTTCAAAAACAGGACCAGCAAAGTGGCTACCACAGCAGAGGCAGTAACCAAAGTACTCAATGAATGAGGGCAGTTTAATGAGCCGGTTTTTCTTCTGAGCCTCCCGTAATTCCTCCTCTTTTAATAGTCCATCATTGTAATTTATTGCACATGATATGACTTTCAGTGTTAACACCATTAGGGCCCCTGAATAGAAAAGAACAAAACTTCATAATTAAACCATTTCATTGATGCAACAGAGAATGACTTAAACGAAATAGATTCCTTTAATTATCATTATATCCTATTAGTATTATGATTGTTTCACCTTAAGGAATTCAAAGCAATCATAAATACTATGACTCTGCTTACCAGTGGCATCAATTCCTCCTTCCTTCCATGCATCTCCACTCATGTAATACACATGGCTACAAATGTACACCAACAGTCAAGAATTCTGAAATAAAATGACATATTTTCAAGAATAATGATTTACATAGTCATATTTACTTGATATGTCATGCAACTAAAAAGAGCATGAAAAATTAGTTCCAAAAAAAAAAAAAAAAAGAAAATACGAAAAAGAACCAGTGATCTCCATAATCTCCAAAATCAGCAGAAAAATTCAACTGCTTTTTCTTTGATTTTCATTGTACATGCATTTAATGCAAAGCAATCCAGAACAAAAATCTAATAATTAAATTATAAACCAACAAAGACTCAAAGAGCAATTAACACACGAAACCCACGTAATCAAGCAACAATCATCATGATACACCAATCAAAGACATTAACCTTCATTAAATTCAACAAACAAAACAATTGTTCTTTACAAAAACCATGAATCAGATCAAACACAACACTTACCATCCAATAAGATAACCGAACCCCAAAACAAAAGTCAGAATTCCACAGTAGGGGTGAAACAGGACCATCGAAGCGTAACCCAACAACATTGGCACCAAAAAATGAAGATTTGAAGTGAATCCAAATGAAAGATAGGACAGAAACGCCCCTGAAACAGCCGCGTACAGGTGCTTGCCCAGACGACCAGGTACGACTCGGTGGATGAAACTCACTGGAATAGTCGCCACGAAGCAGAGCAAGAACCTAAGCACCGGGATCGAAACCCCGATTGCCGCGGCCATCGCTCCCATGTCTAAATCCATGGTTTAGACGGTTTCGGTTCGTGCGGTTTGGGGGTTCCAATTGTCAAAAGTCGACCTGGTGGATTCGTCGCTGACTTACTGAATTTTCGGCGAGTTCATTCCAGTGGCTGTCTGTCTGTCTTCGAAGCTATTTTTTACAGTTCCGGAAATTTGTAGTTCGTGAACTTCTCGTTGGGTTGCAGTCTGTTCCTTGAAATTACATGTTTACCCTCGGAACCAAAAGTTTTGACTCCGACGCACTGTGCGTTACCCATTATTCATACCCACCGTGAACTTTAATCCTCAAAATGGAAAAAGGAACCATAAACGGATCGGAGATTACGTGGACGGTGATTATGGAAATTTATAATTCATTGATTGGATAGAACACTTGGGATAGGGCCCGCCGGGATGTGGAAGGAGGATGCACACAGTATCATTAAATGCGCATGGTCCCTCACTAGCAGATTCAGTTGCCTCGGTATGATCGAAAGCGAAACATTGCTGCATTTACTTTCCTGTTGTTGGACGAAATTGTACGAAAAGGACTTTTTTGGTTTTTTATTGGGGGGGTTATTTGTCCCTTTCTTTTTCTTTTTTTTTTTTTTTCAATGAAAGATGGATTTGATTAATGTAATATTTCATTTAAAAAAGTTTGTGCTATCTAATAATTTCAAATTAAAAAAAATTATACTTTTCATTACTTTTATTAATAGTTTATATTTTAAAAATATATTTTTATTAATAATTTATACTTTGAAAGTATGATTTTTATTACTTTTTTATCATTTTTATAAATAAAGATAAATGTATCATTGGTCTTCCTATATTAATTTTAATATAGTATTTTATTTTAATATTATTTTTATTTGATAATAATAAATTATTTTAATTTTATTACATTATTTATGTTTAATATATTATTTAATTTTTTAATAAAGTTATTATTCTATTCATGATTAATATTTCATATATGTACTATAAAAAAAGTTTAGCTTATAATTTTTTTTTAAAAAATACTTAATGAATGATTATACTTATTTTTATAATTTAAAAATATATATTTATTTAAAATTTATATCTATATTGATAATTATATCTATAAATAATAATCAGAAATAATAATTTTAATACACACTTAATATTAATTAGCAACCAATAATCACTAATTAACAATTAATAACAAATAACAACAATCAATAACTAGCAGTTAGTAATAACAACCAGCAATACATTATAAAGTTGTGAAAATTGCAAAACAAGATATTTTATTTTTTTTAAATAATTTTTTTACTTAAGAATGACGTTAGGAGCTAAAATTCAAATGAACAAAAAAAGGATATGAGATTTTTTAAAAAATACTTAACTACAAGGTTTTTCATTTTTTCAAAAATAACATTTAATTAGGTTTTGGATAAATTACTGTTAGTTCATGAGATTTTACACATTTTTTATTTTTAAAATTAAATTATCAAATCCCTAAAAATATATTTCATCTTCAAAATTATCTTCTTATTAAATTCAACATTAAATAGTATCAAAAGTATAAAAATACCCTTTCAAGATCACTTTTTTTTTTCTCATTAATGGTATTGTTTTTTTTTTTTTGTTTTGTGAGGAATTTTTATGGAATGGATATATTTAAGAAAAATAAATAAAGAGCAATAAAAAGAAATTGAAATTAAAAGATAACTAATTGTGTTTTAATCTAATAATAAAGTAAAATCATTTAGAAATAGATGTTTGAATTTTACCAATATAATCTCTCTCTACTACTAAAAAAATTAAAGATAATTTGTTATCAATGATAGTTATTGGAAATTGAGTTATTTTTTAATGTGAATCATGATAGGGCCCATAAAATCCACCATTAATTCATTCAAGGCAATTTGGTAGCTTAATTTCATGTGTTTTTCATTTCACACCTTTATTTTTTGTTTTCATTAACTTAGTTTGGTAAATGATAAGAGAGAAATCCCAAATTTGATAATTTTATGCATGAAAGAACATTTATTTGAGTAGGAAAACTTATTTTAAAGGCTAAAGTATTAAATAAATTCTTGAACTTATTTCAAAATGACAAAATAAAATATTTCATTAAATTTATCCTTGAACTTATATTATTTCATCATAAAAGTCTTTTTTATCAAAATTATCCCCCGACCTTTTACGTTTCATCATAAAAGTCTTTTTTATCAAAATTGTCTCCGACCTTATAATAATTATGTTCATTTTATTCAGTTGCAACAAATATAAAAAGAAATTAGTTAAACAGTAGTATAATGATGTAAAAAAGTATTGTCAAATGTACTTTTCGTAGGACAAGGCGTCCCTGCGAAAGCAGAGACAAGAGGTAAATTCTTCCCATGGAGAATGTGTGATAAAAGATAAATGATAGTTCTCGTCCCACTCACTTGTCATTTATAAGTCACTGTCCCCTTCAACCAATATTTTAAACTTTTATAACGAAATAATATAAAATCGGAGGTAATTTTGATAAAAAATGATTTTTATAATGAAAAAATACAAGTTCAGGAGTAAATTTGATAAAAAAAAGTTTATTTTATCATTCATTGTCATTTCGGGACAAGTTCAATAATTTATTTGATACTTTAACCTTATTTTAAACATTTTTTTTTTATGATGGATCATGGTTAAATTCAACATTTAGATCTTTTTTTTTTAATTTAGTTATAATAAAGGCTAGAGAACCCAATGAGAAAGATGAAAAAATAAATAAAAAGACAAAACAAAAAACTAATTTGTGGGGTTTAAAATTACACTACAGGTTAAGGATGTCATCAATGAAAAAAAAAAAAAGTAAGACCTATTCACATTATTACACTATAATGTTGTAATTAATAATTTATCATTATATTATATAAAAATTATTATTCACTATTGGATTAAATAAGATTAGATACCATTAGATTAAATGAAAATTATTATTCACCATTTGATTATACCATATTATTTGATGGTATTATTAAATCAATATTGTAGAATTCGTCAAAAAAGAAACCCACATCAAAGAGAAGACTAAAGGAGGCCAATTAGTCCACACTCTAATTCAATTTGCAAGTTATAACAACAAATTCAATTTGTCACTCTATCTTTAATAGTTATTTACTATTATAAATTAAAACTCAAACATCTCAAGAACTGATTTCGAGTCAATCTTCAATTGAACCTTTTTCAGCCCTATACTTCAAACAATAGACAAACTTATACCTAATTAGGGAAACACACGCCATAATAGAAGAAGTAACTATTTGCACTATTTTTGGAGTTTCTTGCATTCCCCTGCAAGAAGCTCTAAAGAGAGTGTAAATAGATTATGTTGATAGTTTCAACTATTTGCACTCCCTTAAAGAGTGTAAGAAACTCCAAAATGAATGCAAATAGATGAAACCTATAATATTGTAGTTGAACTACTTAATCAAACTTTCCTATTATCTCGAAACACCCCAACAGCTGTTGTAAGACTTGTACATATCACCCATTCACATTTAGACATTAATGTAATTAATGGAATGTGGGACAATAATGTGGTATAACATATAGCTACTAAAATTATATATTAGGTATTGCATAATTTTTTTTTAGGAAAGTTAATAGTAATGATGGGAAAGTAAAAATATAATGTAAATGATGTTAATTAATTTCACTTTGATTGAGAATTTTTTTTAAATAAAGTTAATGAATGTAAACTAGTTAAAATATTTTCATTTTATCCTTTAATATTGATTTGGAGATTAAGAAAAACATGTATATGAAGGTAAATAGATGTAAACTTTTTATGCTAAAAAAATAGATATAAACTTTTAAAATTTATTTACTTCATTTATATCATAAAAAAAATTCAGAAACAAACCTCCATCTATATATTTAACTTTTTTGCTCTCTTTAGCCCACTCTCATACAAGACTTTCATCTTCTAATACATGTCATAACTCATTAAGTCATTCAACTAAGGACTTATCATTGAAGGTTATTTAATATGGCACTATCAAACTCATCACTATAATGACAATTTATAAGGGAATTCCATGCAATAATTACAATTATGGAGTTAAACACATTGAAATTGATTCCCATTCATTTATGAGAAAATTCAGTAGCACTTTATTCATACTTCTCATGTTTCTATCTCCCAACAACTAGCAAATCCTTTCACTAAATCTTTAGACAAGAATCATTTCAATGGCTTCTTCACAAGCTGGGTGTTTTTGATAATCACACTCCACTTTTAGGGGGAAATGTTAAGAACATAATATATTTTTCATTATTTCGTTATTTCCATATTTTTTTTTTCTTGTAAATGTTTTGTAATCATTCATTTTTAGTTTACAACCTCATAAAATCGTGATAGGAATTTCTTTATACAAGTTAACTTGTTTGTGTATAAATATTATTATTTGTTTTCTTCCTTGTATATCAATACAATTCATTTTTCTCACAAAGTGACATAAGCTCCCTCCGAATACTTTTGAATTTAAATATGTATTATTCATTTAAATTTTAAAAATTAAATATGACTGTTTAATGGAAATCGTTGGCTTCTAGTATTTTTTTTTTTTAATGCTAAAGAACTTTTTCCTTTATGCTTTCCTTCCTTCATACCTAGAAAATCTTCCTTGAAAAAAAGCTTTTTTTTTTTTTTACTTATCTCTTTTTCTATCTTCCTCTCAATATCGCAAGGCCACAAAATCTTATTGGCCATTTAGGAGAATGTGGAAGGTGCAATATTATCATCAGCATCAGGTTTGGACTTCTATGTTCTTAATTAAGGGCTAATTTATGCAAGTTCTTTCTCATTAGTTCTATTGGAGAAGTAACTGAGATTTTATTTTCTTGTTTTATTTATGAAATAAAGGTAATTAATTTATTTTTCATTGTAAATTTAAGATATATATATATATATATATATTGCAATATTTATTGGCTGCAACCATAAGTTTCAATATGAAATGTTCATGGAAAAGCTAGCGTGTTTATGAAGGAATAAAGTTAGTCCCCTCTACATGTCTTATTGTTTATACTATCAAGTAAAAATTTTATGGCAACAGCTTCTAATTTCTTAACACAAAAATTATAAGTAAATAAATGCATAATTCTATCATGCATAAATTCAAAATTCATACTACTTTATTTTAAAAAGTTTTAAAAATATTAAAACTTGAATGTAGTAACTAACATACACATTGATAGATATCAAATGAAATTTTGACAAATTACTATGAGCTACTTGTATGATATTGATTTAAAATAATTACCTCTGGTTATGAGACAAATACACTCTAGTGTCAAATATAAAATTGATAATCTCATCAAATTCTTTTGATTTAAATTTTCATGATTAGTGAGTCTTAACTTATTTAGATTTAAGGGTTATGTAATAAGGATTTATTAGAGTCACTTTATTATTTTTTATAGCTTCATCCAATGAAATTAAAAGTTTAAATGGAAGAGTTGATTTTGTGCTTGATTGCTAATTTAAATAGATTTTAGGAATCATGAGCATCCCGTACTCATGTTTGTTCTTTCATATAGGCGGATTACTCGGTAGAAAATAATATAAGAATAAGACTTTTAGTTAATAGTATGTTTTTATGGTACATTCTATAATTACTTTATTTTTAATAACATAAATATTACTTTTAAATTATTATCATAGGATGAGAATTTTAGTGAAAATTAAAGGCGGTGATTTACAAAGTAAAATTTATTTTGTTAAAAATAAAGCAATCATAGATTTCACCATATTTTTTATATAGTATAGATTATTAATATTAATATTATATGAAATAATTTACTATTTAAATAAAAAATATTAAAAAAACTACAATATACTTTGTTATTGCATTTAAAACAAAGGATCTTTTAGTATTGTTGTTCTTCTATACAAAGAAATTAAGTAGTCACTTATTATGATTTTATAAATTTATTTTGTATTGGTTGGTAGAAATAAATATATATAAACCAATAGGCTCTCTCCATTCATTTATGAATAGGAAATTTTTATAATAACCACGGGACAAAAGTAAAAAACAATTATTATACTTTTTCTTGACTTATTTTATTTTATAGGAATAATTAAGAAATCCTTATAGGATTTGGATCTAAGAATGTTTGGCAATTTACGTAAAAATCAACAAGATGAATATTTGATATTATAGTCGATCTAAAATAAGGAGAGCTTTAGTTTGCTTTCTAAGAAGATAAATTGATGAGGTTAAATATGCTAACGCCTGGGTTTTGTCTAATTGTAATATATAGTCTCTTATTTTCTAAAATTATACTAAAATATCTCTATATTTTTATTTTGTTATACTAAATAGGACTTCCGTCCATTTTTAATCCAATTTTCATCAATAAATAATGTAAAAGTCAACAAATTGAATTTTACAATTTTAAATTTTCAAAATTACTTTTTTTCTTCTCCACTCTCTTATTTTTCTTCCTGATTATTATTGATTATATGGCATAGCTTCAAAATGAATAATCCTTTACTCTTTTTCTTCTCCACTCTCTTATTTTTCTTCCTGATTATTATTGATTATATGACATAGCTTCAAAATGAATAATCCTTTATATCTTACTTTTGTTTCTTCTTCTCTGAACTCACATTCCCTCAAATCTCCCCATTTCTTTCAAAATCAAATAGAAACCCATAATCAAAGAAAAACATCAAAAAGAAAGGAAGAAAAAAAAACAACCATGGGTTTTGATGGTCTAAATATGTTGAATCTGAGTCGCTACTATTTGCTCTGCCTTTTTCAAGATCAGATGGTGTTGGTGTTGGTATTGTTGGAGAACCGAGCAATCTGAGATCGCGTGATCAATGTTCCTGCGTTCATTGTCAATTTAATTTGAAAAAATCTAGGCTTGAAAATTTTTTATAATTTGGGATAGATGAGCATAATCGACAACTTTGCATGCTCAGGATTATGAATGACCGATTAAAATTCTTAGTCAACCATATAATTCATTTTTTGTTAATGCCAAGTGTGAGTATTAATGTCAAGTGTGGTCAAACATATGATTTATTTTTAGTAATTTACTATATTTAATTTGGGTTTTGATTTGGAATTTGGATTTTGATTTTATTTTTGTGAATGTTTTTGTGGCTCGATTCAATGGATTTCTTGTGTTTTTTGGGTTTCTTCGTTTAACGTGATGATTAGTGTCTCTAATTTGATGATGAGGAAGAGAAAACTTTGATTTTTTATTTGTTGAAAGAATTTCTTGTTATTATTTTGTTATTGTGAATTTATTGCTTATGAATTTTTGGGTTTCGATTATTTGAAGATTCAAATGTTTAATCTTAAACTTAATCATTTGAAATTTGAAGATTCAAGAATCTGTGTTTTATGGATTATTGGGTAGAAATTGAAAATTCAAATGAAAAAAAAAGTGTAATATAGACATTTCATATAATTTTAACAGAACTTATAATTTTGGAAATGAAGGACTAAATAGTACAATATGACAAAACCCAGAGAGTCAACGTATTTAACCCTAAATTGATGGTAATTATAATAATATTTATGAAATATTTGTAATATTTAATTTAATTTGAATTTTGTGGTATGAATTTATATGGAATTGTATTTTTTTAGAATTCGTATGAGAATTATGATATTTAGTTTCATGAAATTTTTATGAAATAAACTGAATTCATAATAATAATAAAAAAAAGATAGCCCATAAAAATAGGCTAATTATAAGCTGAATTCAAAATTAAAAAGATAAGGCCTACAAGAATGGGCTTTAAAGAGTCTTCATCGATTATGAACCAAATTGAACCGATTTAATTTGGTTTGATATTTAATATATTTTGATTTGGTTCAATTAAAATTTTTCTTGTAATTCAGTTTTCAATTTGATCAATTTCGTTTTAATCGAATGCACACTTCTACTCTTAGCTTATTGTCCCTAGTAGGCTCATGATCCAAGCTTATCCAACTCATTAAAGCCTCCACGAAAATATCTATCTTTGTTATAGTTCACCTCAAACAACATAGTTATCACCTCCTCCTTACTTGGTGATTTAGCTCCAATATGGTTAAGATGGCCTCTAGTTCAGACCTCTAAGCAAAGGCTATATTTGTGATGTAAATCAAATGAGTTAAAGGATGAAAAAGATCATTTACCACCACAACTGTACGAAAAAGAGTAGATTTGAAGATGATGGAGCGATACTTTTTGAATTAAAAAAAAGGCATTTTGAAACTCACGATTTTGATGAAGTGTTTCATGGTAGTTCAATTAAACCAACAATAATGAAGAAGGGAAAGAAAGAGGAATTAGTGCTTTACGTTTTGCTTTTGTTTAATACTATTTTAGTAAGTTAAGTAAAAAAAAAAATTAGGACAAGTGCATGAAACTCACACTTTTATATGGGTATAAACTAAAATTAAAAATTTAAGTATTAAATTAGTCAAAATAAAAAAAAATAGTGTTAAAATAACTAATTACAAATAGTTCAAAGAGCAACTTATTTATTTATCTAAGTTGTTCATTGAATGATCTCACAATTTAAAGGAATATATGTGAGTATTTTTAGCATTTGTAATTAATTTAAAAAGGATATAGATATCTTATTGATTTGAATATTATTTCTATTAATATGATGTTATATTCTTCACTTATGAGCTATCAACTACTTTAGTGAAAAAGTTTTTTTTAAGTGATTAAAATGTTAGATGATTCTTGAATAATCATCAATAAAATAAAGTTATCATAGATGAACACAAAGTTCTTTCATGCATCAGCAGCCCAGAGGAAACAAAGGAATCATATTGCTACATGAAAGAATTGTGCTTGGACATAAAATCTCATTCAAAGGAATTGAAGTAGATCGAGAAAAAAATTAAAGTGATAGAAAAGATGCCTTATTCTATATCTGTCAAAGGCATTAGAAGCTTTCTTGGCTATGCTAGTTTTTATAGCCATTTCATTAAAAATTTTCTAAATTTTTTAAGCCACTTTGTGATCTTTCAGCTAAAGTGCTCCTTCTAATTTTACTGATAAATGTTTGAATGCTTTTAATAGTTTGAAAAATGAGCTAATGTCAGCCCCAATTATGACTAAACCATATTGGTCCTTGCCATTTAAGTTAATGTGTGATGTTAGCAACTTTGTTATAGGAGCAGTTTTGCGACAATGAGGACCATAGGACAAACTGGATTAGGTGTATTTGGATAGTAGAATGACCCTAATTAATCCCAAATAAGGTAAATTACAATGAGAACCATTAACACAAATGGGCTAGGATCTTAAAAGACAAGGTTAAGATAGTATGGTTCCCTTTTAGTTGCTCATCTTAATTAGACTCGGGGGTTGTTTTCTTTCCATTTAACCTATGCTTTGTGGAATAATTTGTCCTCATTTTTTAGGTTAGAAAGGCTAACCAATTCATACTTTATGCTCATTTATTTAATTGCATGATTCCCTCATCTATGCTCACATGTGCACTCCTCCCCATAGTGCTTGTTTGTAATATTTGATTGTTATGGATGAATAAATGAGCATTAGATGAATGTTTTGGATTGCCAAAAATGGACTAATTAATCAATAAGGCTATTTGGCTATAATCAAAGATGAACATGGTATTTGGCTAAAACATAAGAACCTAATCATTTCAAAAGTAATGAAACACTTTACCCAGGTTTTTTCTACTACAAATCCTCCTTTTATACATTTTGCATATGATGTTATTAATCTTGTTGTGACAAATGAAATGAATGAATGTCTTTGTTATCCTCTGTATGATTTTGAAATTAAAAATGTTGCTTTTGGCTTGGGTAGTCTTAAGCCTCGGGACTGGATGGTTTCTCTGGGATTTTATATCAGAAAAACTAGGACATTGTGGGTAAAGATATTTGTGATGTGGTCAATAGTTTTTTTAACAGTGGTTTTCTCCTTAAATAGATTAACATGACTAGCATTACATTAATTCCTAAAGTTAATTCCCCAAAATCTTTGACTCAATATCGTCCTATTGCCTTATGCAATTTTTTATATAAAATTATTTCCAAAACTTTTGCTAATCACCTTAAACCATGGATGGACACAATTATTTCTTCTTCCCAATCAGCCTTCGTACCGAATAAGTCCATAAGGATAACATTATTATTATGCATGAGGTGTTTCTTTTTTTTACAAAAAAAAAAAAAAACCCTCTAAATCCTCTACTTGGAATATAGCTCTTAAATTAGATCTAAACAAGGCTTATGATAGACTTGAATGAGTTTTTTTTTTTAGAAAATGTCCTTCAAAAGTTAGGCTTTTGTGAGAAATTGGTGTCTATGATTTTGCAATGTGTATCTACTATCAGTCCATTATTATTAATGGGGTCAATTCTAATTTTTTTAATCCTTCTAGAGGCATCAGACAGGGGATCCTTTATCCCCTATCTCTTCCTCCTTGCTTCAGAGGCATTTATTGTTGCCATAAACAATAATGTTAGATTGGGTAATATTAGAGGTATTAATATTTCTAAAACTTGCCCTTTTATTAATGTCACTATGTTTGCTGTAGATACTCTAATTTATAGAACATGCTTCGAATCTTGTATCCCTTTTTTGGGATTACTGTGAAATTTTAGGGCAGCTGGTAAACTATTTGAAGTCTAACATTATGTTTAGTAGGAGTACCTCGCATGTGGTGAAATATGACATTTTGTAGATTATTAGAATGAAGGAAATGGGAACAAACAATAACTATTTAGGCCTTCCTTCCTAGTGGGGTAGATCTAAAAATCAAGCCTTAAATTTCCTGAAAGAAAAGATCTTTAAGAAGAGTAACGGGTGGCAGTAATTTATTATCACAAGCAGGAAAAAAAGTTCTCATAAAAGCAGTGTTTTACCGCAATCCCTACTTATACAATGTCAGTCTTTAAATTTCCTAAATCCTTTTATGCATTCATCAATTGTCAAATAGCTAACTTCTAATGGAATGGAAAACCGGAAGGGAAGAAAATTCATTGGGTCAGTTAAGACAGACTTACTATAAGAAAATGGGAGGTATGAGTGTCAAGGAATTGGAAATATTCAATATAGCTATGATAGGTAAACAAGTGTAGAGGATCATCCAACAACCAAGGTCAAAATCCTATTTATAAAATATTTCCCTCATGGTAATTTTTGGACAACACAATAAAGAAACACACCTTTATGGATTTGGTGAAGCTTCATTGAAGCTAAAGATACTATTAGGAGTGGTTTTCGATGGAACATTGGCAATGGAGAGTGAGTTCTTATTTGGGATGACAGTTGGATTCTAACTTTAGAGAACTTCAAGCTCCAATAAAAAAAGTCAAGGGATATCTAAATCTTTAAAGTGGCTGATTTATTGGATAAAGGCAAAGATGATTGGAACCAAATTTTATTAAATAGACTTTTAAGGAAGTTCAGGCCATTACCAACATCCCTTTCGGTCCACCATTACATAAAAACCGTTTTATATGGAACCATGATAACAAAGGTTCTTACACTGTTAAGTCTTATTACTATTGGCTGAGAGGTAAAGTGGTAGTTACACAAGATAGTTCAATTATCACTAACACCTCTTCAGGTAATGAAAATATAGACATGTAGAAGCAATTCTGGAATTTAAGGTTCCACCAAAGGTGTAGATTTTTCTTTGGAAAGCTGCTGCAAATGCCCTCCCCACACAAGCTAACCTTCATAAATGCAAAGTACTCACATCTCCCACCTGCAACATCTGCCACCTACAGGAGGAAAAGTTTGAACATCTCCTTTTCTTTTGTCCCCATGCCAGAGTAACTTGGTTCCAAAGTAATTGTAGTTATTTCCCTGAGGAACATGGTTTCATCTCTTTTATTAGTTGGTGACACACAATTTTCAAAGAATTCAATAAGGTAGATAATGGTAAGCTCATATTGAAAGTTGTAGTCATTTGTTGGCAAACATGAAAAACCAGGAATGAAACATCATTTAATGAAACTCAACCTGATCTTAACAAGACTTGTAGGAAGGCCCAATCTCTCTTTTCAGAGATTTCTAATTGTAACAATTTTCTTACCTACTTTTTCTGTTTGTAGGCCTCCAGCTCTTACAATATGGTCTCTACCACCTTTGGGATGGATAATGTTCAATTTTGATGTAGCATGGAGGAATGAAGCAACATTTGCCACCATTGCGGTTATTGGAAGGAATGATAAAGGTAGTATGGTGTGGGCATCACTAGGAAGAAGCCATCGCACTTATAGAGGCTATAATTATAGTTGCACATGCTAAAATTAATTTTGTTACCTTTGAATTTGATTTAGTTGTTTTATAGGATATGGTTAATCTTACCACGAATATTAGCTGGGATGTAGAAGCTATAATCGTTGATATTCATTTGAGATTAACATCTTTTGCTCGTTACCTATGTATTTTAGTTTATAGAACTGATAACAAAGCAGTAGATTGTATAGCTAGACTTCAAGACAATGAAAGATGTAATATAGGTTAGATCACTAATCCCCCCTTTCCTTACAAAAAATTTATTCTTTAATGCTACTGAGGCATTTGCTTGATGAAATTTTTCTTTCTTTCAAAAAAAATAAAAATAAAATGAAGTTGTTAGAATAAAAAATAGAAGCAAAGATGCATCCTTTGATACATTGGAAATAGATATTTTTTCACCTTCCTTGAGTAACAATGCAAGCCTCATTACATGTTTAAATGTAAGGTTGAGAGATAAGGCTTTTGACATGATTTGACGACAAAATTGCTTCGTCAAGGATTGATTGGTCATCCTTATTCTTCTTCCATATGACATTCTCTCGAACTCAATCAAGTCATAGACATTTTTTTTTAACATATGTGCCTGTGCTAACATCTATTTAGGAAAAATAATCCAATAAAAAAAATTGAAGGGTGAGCACCAAAATTAAGAATTCCATAAGAGAAAAAAGAAAGGAAGGATTTGAAACTATTGCTTAATATTGAGTACAATCTATCAGTCGTGAGTACAAAAAGAAGAAGAAATAAAATAGTTAAAGCCATAATTTTTAATTCCATAATTTAGAAGCAGAGTGTTATGCATTTGTATATACATATTCACCTTTATTTATTATTTTTAAAGTTTTCAGTTTTCAATTGCATGAAGTTTATATGGACTCTAAATATTTTGTTGTATTTTAGCTTTCTTTTTTTAGATTTTTTCCAATTTGGTTCATATGTAATAAGTTATTTTATCAAAAATAAATTTAAATTCTATATTTTATGTGTGCATGTAATCTTTTTTCTTTTTTAATATTTTCTTGCAGTGCATGTAATCTATTAGAATAATACATAGAGAAATACATTGCCCAAAATTATCTAATGTGGATGACATTTCAGCACGCTCAATAATATTATGGATAAGAAAGCGATTTTTGTCATCGGGTAGGGTGGATTATCAGGTCGACCAATTTGAAGCGTTTGATAGTGGCAGAATGGGTTATCGGATCAATCAATTTGAAGCGTTTGAGAGTATTTAACGTTAAATTGTAACACCATCTAGGGCACACTATTCGTTCAAACTAAAAAATTAAATCGAACTTCATCGATGCGAAAATTTGATTTGATTTATTTGATAATTAAGTTCGGTTTGAGACTTTAGAAAATTTAATTTTTCAATTTGGTTCGGTTTTTAATTTTTGAAATTTCAGAATACTAGTGAACTTTTACTTAAACTACATCGTTTGATGTTTTGTAAAACCTAATCTTCTATTTGTCCTTCCTTGTTCACACTACGAACCCAAGCCGACCTCCTCACCTCACCCTCTCTCTCTCTCTCTCTATCTCTCTATCTCTATGCTTCTTCCCGCTGCCAGCCAACCTCACCTCACCCTCTCTCTTTCTTTGCGCTTCTTCATGCTGCCTCATCCCTCCTCGTACGATGCGAGTCGCACATCTCTGCCAAGCCAACCACAGCGAGTCGCACCTCTCTAATCGCAACAGGCTTTCTCATCCTCATCCGAAGCTTCGTAGGTAATCTTTTATTTGATTTTGATTTTGACAAAAAAAGTGCAATCAATTCGAGTTGTTAAATGAGACTTGTCAATGAGTTAGTGTGATCAATTCGAGTGTATTTGGACATTGCATTCAGATTCTTCTTGAAATCATATTTTTCTAGTTATACGGAAGAAGTTAGGTTAGTATATTTATTGAGAAAATATCAATGCCCTTGTCAAATATGTTGCGTCTTTTTGGAATGCACATTATTACTGAAATAAAGAGTTCATTCTTATCCCTTTTTTAAATCCTTTTTGCTTCTCTACAGGAGAAAAACAATGACAGTTTTCTTGTTATCACTTTACTTGATCTGATTTAAATTGGTTTATCTTCTGTATAAGTCAAAGGGCAATGCCTGTTTAGTGAAACCAAAAGGTTAAGAATTCATTAGTTACTTCTTAAGCAATAGATCATGCATGAGATTTATATACTTGATTAACCCCTTATGCATCCCTCTTTACTTCATCATCAATATTAGAATTAATATTTTAAACTGAAATATCTAGAGTGATCTGATGCTCATGTTGCAACAAATTAAATTACACATTTCATGAATATGGTTACAGTGTCTTGCTACCATCCTTTCCATTGCCTTGAATATGTTGCACTCGCCAAATCATATTTGTTATTTTCTGTTGAAATTATGTCACTTTGCTCGGTGAGTGATTTTATCAGATGAACCCTTTGTTGGATCTAGGTGTTGGATCATAATTTTATCATTATACAGTGGTGGAGATGGTGGTAGAACTGGTGGACATGGTGGATTGATAACATATTAATGTATTAGCTATGAAATTTGAACTTATAGTATTTTGTTATGTTAGAAACTTTGTGTAAGATTTATAATATTTATTTGTCTTGGAATTTTTTTATTATTAGGATTTTATTGTAAGATTTATGATATTTATTTGTCTTGAATTTTTTGCTATTATTAGGATTTTATTGTAAGATTTATAATGTTTATTTGACTTGGAATTTTTTTAAATTATTAGGATTTTATTGCATTATATATCTCAAATTTTTATTTTGTTTTTAAGATGAAAATTTATTTTTAAATAATATTTGAAATTTTTTAATAATTTGTGTTTTCAAATAAAAATTTTAAAGAAATAATTTTATAATAAAAAATAATAAAATTTAGTCAAATGAAATGTAAAGAAGGCCCAAAAAATAAAGAAATTCCAATGAAATTGAGTTTGATAAAAAAGATCAATAGTATTGGGCCTTAAAGCAGCCCAAGCCAAAAAATCGAAGTAAACTAAATTGAAATATTTCAATTTGGTATTACACAATTCAATTCAGTTCGATTTAAAAAATATAAAATTCGATAATTCGATTTGAATCAATTTGGTTCGGTTTGAATCGAATGCCCACCCCCTAACACCATCTTCTGTTTTTCCAGGTCTATTTATACTTCCATTCTTATATCAAAGCGCTTCAAATCTTTTTGAATTCTTTTGCTTTCAAGTTCAAAATGAAGATACCCAGTAAAAAAATTGAGGATTCAGGCAATACCCTTGATGCGGAAAGCGAAGAAGAGCCTGAATCATCATCTTATTCTTCCTCTTCAGAGGAATATGTGGCTACTTTTTCTATTCTTTCAAAATTAAGTTAGTTTCATTTATTTATTTTACTTTTCTGGTGAATAGGAGAGTGAGATAGAGAGAGAAATTGCAGATGCTACATTTGAGGAGCTGCAAAAAGCAAGGTCTAATGGTTTTGTTTCAGCTTATTCAAAGACCAAGCAAGTTAACAAGTCTAAAAGAGCTCATAAAAATAGGTACTTTTTATGAATTTATGGTTAAAGTTTCTCCATTTGTATGCCTAATAAATTTTATTTAGGAGATATTGGTTTTGTTGGTTTGTCATTGCACGTAAATATGGAAGTTGGTAATTGTGATGTCTATAATTTGTGTGATTGTGTAGGCCAATGGAGGCTAGTTGCAAGAACCCTGTGAGTCGGTTCTGAGAGGCTGTTTAAGCTCCTAAAAAGGTATGCTTGATCTTTTTCATTATTTTCTTTTGCCAGTCATTATAAGGCGGTTTTTTAGAAGCTTTTAGTTTGCATAGAATGTAAGGATGGGATAAGGAATGAGTGCATTTATAAGAAGATAGAGATGGCACGCAAGATAAACTGAGGGAGGCTCAATTGAGATGGTTCAGGCACAACTATCCTAAACCAGTAAAAACTGTTACTAATAGTTGAGCATATCAAATTTTGTATGAGGAAAATGGAGGAAGATGATGGGCAACTGAGGGTGTTTAGGGCGAAATAGAGCGCTTGAGCTTGACTTTCTATGAATTTACCCATAAAACATGTGAAATGGAAGAAAATAGCTGATCCTAACCAGATTTGGATTAAAGCTCAGTTGGTTGTGCATATAGAGGTTAGTTAGCTAATATAATTGTACCCTCATTGCTGATAATAATTTGTACTTTTGGTGCTGATAAATATATACATACTTTATGGCTGAACTTTGTGTTTTCTGTTGCATCAACACTGTTTGAAGTTTGTGTTTTTGGACTCTGTCCTTTGGATAATGCAACTTTTCAATTTTCAAACTTTGTAGTAAAAGTTATGATGATGGAACCAACTTAATAGCAGCTTGAATTTTACTCTTTAGCCACTTAAGAATAAGGTAGACAGTTAATATGATATTTTTATTGATACGTGATCCCTGCTTCGAGTCCTTGAGTGGTATTCTTGATGGTAAGGGGTAAGCCACATCTCTCCATATGTTGCTTAAAGAACATAGAATTGTGAGTAGTAAATTAGAAGGGTAAATTTTCTTAATTTTGTTTCTTGTGATCTCATTAACTGTTCCTTGCCTGTCTCTCCATTCAAGTGACCTATGAGAACTGACTAGAGCTACAAAAACCCATCATATAGCCTTGTGATTCCTTGTTTTTATCATTCATTTGTTTATAAATTTCTGAATCACCACATGATTCTTGAAGCTTTTTTGGGTAACTTCAGACTTAATGGATGAGAGAGGATGGCTAATATAGTGGAGTTTTGGAGCATGCAAATGAGGAATTGATATCCAAAAATTTGAATTGGTTATCGGGATTGTAAATTCAGATAAACTGATAACTTATATTGCCAGTTACCTTGGAATTGATACATAAACTGTCCAATTGTAGTACAAATGTGCCTTAGGTGAGGAAAAGCAACTTTTATGTCTTTGATAGATGAAGCCAAAAGTCCAGGGTCATCAGAATAATAGCCTTAATATTGGGTTTTCAGATGCCAATATGAACTGTGTATATGCATGATGAAGTTACTTGTGAAAGTCTGAAAGTTGGTCTCAAAATTTTAGTTACAGTATTACCACAATGTACTCGATCTAGCAACTTTCACTATTGAAAGTGATGCTTTTGTTGCTCTTCTTTATCCATTGGAATGCATGGACTACTGTCCATATCACTCCAATGATTTTGTAATTTTCTTAGCCTCTGTTTTGTTCAATTTTGTAATTAGGCCATGTTCTTCTGATAGCCTTGAAGTACATTAACCATTGCATAGTAGTTCTGTTTCTTGGTTTTTTTTGAAATCTTTTAACTGACTCTCAATTAGTTGATTCTGGTTCTTCAGCATTCTTATTGTTTTTGTATATCATATTCGTTGTCATTCAATCAGACATCTTTTGAATTATTGCCAAGTGTATTTGCTGTTGACATATGGGTAAATTTGATTAATAAAATTGTATGCTTTATACAAATATGTTTCCCTCTCTCTCTCTTTCTTTCTCATGGTTGCGTGAATAATAGTTGTTTTTGGATTTGTAGGTTCAGGAAAAGGTACGATTTTCTTTTTGAGAACAATCTTCCTGCTGAAAGAGAGGTAATTTTCATAAGCTTATCGAGGGAAAAGATTTTAATTTCTTGTACTCGTGCGGTTGTTTCCATCACAAATTTACCTTTTGGATATAAAGGAATTAAGGAAGCAACTTAAGAAGTCCAAGGATCCAAAAGACATTGACCACTTGAAAAAGCGGATATCTTGGATTGTAAGTACTTGCTATGTGGGTTAAAATTGGCTGACATGTTACTCCAAATTTTATTCATCTAATCCTTATTTTATCATCTTCTGACCATGTATTATCAGGATGAACAATCAAAATTTGAGTCAGCAAAAGAAACAGATGCAACAATACTAGCTGAGCATAAAAGGAAAGAGAGAAAATCAGCCAAGCAAAGCAAACGGCCATTCTATATGAAGAAATGTGATTCTCTCTCTCTCTCTCTCACTGTCCATGTGTGTGTGTGTGTGTTTTTTTTTTTTCCCCCTATCTTTGTGCCAGTCTTAGGTACCTTCAGATGATTTTCCTAAAGAAATGGATGTCTCAATGGGTTCAATATGGAAAAGGGCATTAGATCTTGAGCATGCATATGGCACATTGGCAATAGTTTGTAAATTGTCATTTCTTGTCAAAGAGACAAGGCTACAATTTTTGAATGCTTTAACCAACCATTGAAAAGTAAAACATGTTTAAGAAAGCAATGAAAAATAGTGTTTGAAGGTTTGAAATGAAACTTTATTTGACAATGCCAATAACATTATTAGTATAAACTCCATGGTGTTCAGAATTGAAACAATAGTTACAGAAATAATCAAAATTTAGATTTCAATTAAAATATTTGTCATTATACAAGTATAAGCCATACAAGTTGTTTGAGGTCATGGTATTGGCTGTGTTACTATGGGCGATGATCATGATGTGCGGCAAATGTTAAATTATTATTGGAATCCGTAATCCTTGATGTTAGTTCTATCTTATTCACGACTGATGTACTTGTCCATATATATATATATATATATATATATATATATATATTAAAATTCTTGGTCTTTTAGAAAAAAATTCAGCATCTTTTATTCTTTGTCCAATTGCTGCCTGATATGCTGTTTAGACAGTCTACTGATTCTGACTTGCTTTATTTTCTGCAGCTGAAATACGGAAGCGACGGCTAATAAAGCAATTCAACAATCTTAAGCTATAGCTACATTTAGAAAGGAAAATATGCCATCAATTTGTAAATGTTAAGTAACATCTTAATTATTTCTTCAATTACATGATTTGACTAACTGTTGCATCTTGTAATCTGATAAGGAATCTGGCAACCTTCAATCCTTCATTGAGAAAAAGAGGAAGAAGAATGCTGCAAAAGACCACAGATACGTACCGTACAGCAGGTCCAGCAGTAGTGAACAATGACAAGAGTCATTAAATTGCAAGGCTTTGGTGGTTAAAGAGAGACATATATATATATATATATATATATATATATATATATATATATATATATATATATATTAGCCTTTGTCATAGTGGAATGGACATTTGATTGGTGTAAATTCAAATGTTGATTTTCTTTTGAGAGCTGTCTATTGAGAACAAGGACCAAGCAATATTTTTGTAGCGATGGTTTCTATTAGGATATGATGGAATTTATTCCATTTTGTGCGCTGTTTTATAACATATCTAAGCAAAATAATTTTTAAGGAAAATATTTTCTGGTGTTAGGAAGATATTAAAAAAATATTAATTTTTTAATAAAATTTAAGTTATAAATGTTTTATATTTATATTATTTGTTAACTAGTATGAGAAACAATATATTAAAACGACAATTTTGATGAGTTTTGCTCATCTTAAGCTACAAATTGATAATGATCGGTGATAGATGTTAGTAGTTAAATTAATAAAATTTTATTTTCATAAGAATTAAGAAAGTTAATTGATTATAGTTATTTTTTATTAAAATACTTTGATTTTTTATGTTATCAATATTAATAAAATATAATTATTATTAAAACGATAAAAACTAGTTATAATATTTAAATATTAATAGTAAAATAATTATAAGAACTAAAAAAAATTAATTGAAGAGTATAATTTTTTTGCATAAAAAATAATATAATTTTTTTTTACATCAAAAATACAAATTCAAAGTAAAAATATAAGTAGCAATTTATTGATAGTGTATAAATAAATGTCAATTAATAAAGATATATTAGATAATTATTTAGTTAACTATCAATTAAGAAAGGAAATTGTCAATCATTTTAAGATGCCTAAAATAAAAATTGTCAATCGTTTTGAGGCAAAGGGAGTAATTTATTTTCATTTGAATGAGTTTATCAAAGTCTAAAAAATTATTTTTCGTATTTAAAATGAAAAATTATTTTTTAAAAAATGAATTTGTTTTTTTTTTTGCCAGAATTATATTTTTTTATTGATCAATTTTTCTAAAGAAAAATATGAAAAATATTTTTAAAAAAATATATTTTTTTTTGAACCAAATGGAGCCTTAGATTTAGTTAATTTGAGAAATTCGACAGTGGAAATCTTGTTTTTAATATAAGATTTAAAAAAGAAGCCATACTCACATTGTAATATTACCAGGCTTCAAGTTTAGAACATGACGGATTTATTCCATGTTAATTGAGTTGTTTATTACTAGATACTTTGTTGCTTGCTTTGCATCTCATCTCTACTTGGAAAAGAAGGAATGTTATTTGTCAATTATTCTAACGATTAAATTCATTCCAATAGCAGCAATTCATATACTCACTTTGTTTTTTAATAGATGTCGTTTAAAATTTTTATACATATATTAAGAATTATATTTAATAGGTGTTATTACATATAAAAAGACTATATTACCTTTAATTAATTATTTTTATAAATTATTATACACTATAAAAAATAATTATTATGAAAAAAAAGATAGAGTTAAAAAAATTAATCATTATTCACTGATAATTATAAAACTTCAAATATTATGAAATAAAAATTTATCTCTAAAATGATATCTAATTTGGAACGGAAAGAGTATTTATGACGCTCTCATTCCATTTGATTAGTTGTTTAAAAAAGTGTCACAAAAATTAAAAATGTTATTTAATTATAGATATAAAATGAATATATTATCCTCTTTTGGAAAGACTAAAAGAAATGAATTATTTTTTATTTTCAATAAAAAGAGAAAATCTACTCCAATATTAAGATATGGGTAAAATTGAAAAGAAAGAATTTAATTCTTTTTTATAATCTAAAAATGTCATTTAAAGTAGAATAAATCATATCTTATTAAATAACAATAAAATGGAACGAAAGAAGTATCATATTTTTTATTGTATCCTAGCTTTTATTATTGCAAGCAAATGAACTGACGATTAAAATCAATATTTCAAAATCGAAATGAAAATTAAATTAATTAGTTGATCAATTTTTTATTTGATTACTTTAAAATATTCAATTTAATAGGACAATCTTTAAAAAATTTTTGAAAAAAATATTAATAATATTTAAAAATTAGAGAAAAAATTATAATATAATAACAAAATGAAAATATTTTTAATTTTTAAATTTTAAGTAAAATAAATAATTTTCAAATTTTAATTTTTTATAAGATAATATAATTTTAAATTAAATTATTTTGATTTAGTTTTTTGATTTTGATTATTTTTTAATTTTAATTGATTTTTTTAAATTTGATTGATTTTTTATTAATCACTTTTTAATATTAAATAAATTAAATTACTAATTTATTCTTAATTTTATCAATTTAATCAGCAAATCAGATATAATTCTTTTAATTAAAATAGCTTCATAAAACATTGTACTTCAGTCAATTTAATTTTAATAAAACTCTTGTCCTCCTTAAATATTTTTGCAAAAAAAAAAAGAATTTGGAGTATTATTGAATTCAATTAAAAAAAAACTAGCTCAAAATTCAAACATTTGGATTTATCTAAATATTTGAATTAAAAAAAAACTACAGAAATTCAACCTAGGTGTGTACATGGTGAGTCTTTGCTTAACACGTGTCACTCAACAAACTGTCCCACGAATCAACCGGTTTCATCAGCGCTCGCTAGTCTCTCTCTCTCTGACACTCTCATTGTTGCACTGCTCCTTCCTGCTCTCTATAAAATCCAATCCTCAAAAAAATGCAAGAACAAGCACAAAATTTTTCTTTTTATGTTTTGTCATGGCGGTGGCGTACAACCACTTGCAGTAGAGAGATCCAACTCCAAAAACAGCTTCAAATCATAATTCAGGTTGATTGCCCTTTAAAGTTTTGAAATTTATCTTCATTTTTTCACTTCCGCTAATCTCTTTTTCTTTTTCCTTTGGGTTGCTAATTTGATGCATTTTGTTGGACGTTAAAACAACAAAAGACCCACTAACATTTTTTTTTTGCTTATGTTTTTGTTCTTTTTCTTTTGTAATCTATTTAGAAAATGACTGTTTGGCTGCTTAGAAAATGTGGGAATAGGAGAGAAAACAAAATCAAAGCTAAAGCTTTCAACTTTTTGAGCAAATGTGTGTGCTCTTACTACTGAGAGTACCTTGCATGATTTTTTTTTTTTTTTTTTGTTAGTTATATGCAAGTAGTTTTTGAAAGATAAAATTTTTAATATTTGTGCCTAGTTTTTGAAAGCTCAAATAACAAAGAAAAGACAGTTCATGAGCATTGGATTTGTTTGTTTATAGCATTTGTGTCTCTGAACCCAGTGGACAACTGGAGGTTAATTTTTATGTTGAGTGATTATGCATTTATCTGTGTGATGTTATGTACTTTTGTTTTATCCTTTTAGTGTTATAAACATGGGCGGTGGTGCTGTGTTACAAGATTGGGATGGTAGGTATGATATTGGATTAATTGTATGACTTGAAAATTTTGTATTTGTCCCACAAATTTAAATGTTGTCTTTACACTATTTTTTGTTGTCTTTTGACATTATTATGTGGATGTTTAGTTAGCCTCCATTGTGGTTTACGTGTTATCCTTATTTTTTCTGTTCGGACTTTGATTGCGGAGGGCTGCTAAGCTTATGCCATATGATTCTTTTCTTTTTGGTGGTGATAGTAATTGGAGCTAAATCCTATTTACATTATAGACTTTGAATTTATGTTAAGAAATTTGTGCATAGTTGTTTATGATTATATTGCCCCGTGATGATTTGGAACTTAATAGATGCTTAGGATTCAGAATTCTAATGTAAATGGTTATTTTTTCCCTCTTAAGCTATAATCGATTCCGGTTTGATCAACTTAGTTTTCTCTCTCTCTAAATGCGTTTTGAGTATGTACGTTTGCATTATGTGCATGATGAACAACTTTCTATATGCTTATTGGATCTTGTCTGTGGCTTGTTTTAGTTTTAGTGTCATAAATAAGTTACATTGAGACTTTACTTTTCATTGGAAAGCTAAGGAGGAAATAGCTTCAGAGGCCCTCCTTAATTCCAAATATCCATTCTGCCCTATGACATCCACTTAGGTGACTGGAGACTTGGTGCAGTTGTCAAAATCTGATAATTTACAACAAGAGGACGAGCAGCTCCAAGCTGTGCTAGCTTCTCTATTTAATGCATCCTCAGGAAATATTCTAGGTTTGTCAGCTAATATTCCACATTCAGATGTCTCTGATACCAATAATTCAACTGCTTTATATTGTTTGACCAACTTGAGATTGGGTACTGGGGCAAGTTCTTCTGTTACTGAGATCAACTCAGCTGTTCTGAAAGGTCTTGATTTGCATAGAAGTGCCTATGCTGACTCGGATCACCTTAATTTACCGGCATTCCCCTATTTCTCTTCACATAATTCAAGCATTTCAGGGTCCTCCACTATTAGCGATTTATCCACAGCACAACAAGACTCCCATTTAGGCCAAAGCTGCTCACAGATGGGTAAGAGGAAATGCCAGCAAGGATGCTTAAGTGCTAAGCGTCTATCTGGATCCCAAGAGATTCAGAATTCACTTAAAGGAGAAAAACAGGATCTTTCGACTTCAAATGAGAAGCATAAAAGGCCCAAATCAGACATTAAGCGAGATATTGTTCTACATCAGCATGTTTTTCAGCAACAACAGCAGAGTCAAGAATATATGCGATTACAAAGTTATTCACCAATGCTAGAGCCAATAATTCAGCAGCATAAACTAGAGAATCAGAAGCAGCAAGAGATTTTGCTGTCAATTTTAGAGGTACAATGAGTTGATTTGAAGCAGCAGAGGCAGCAACAATTAAGGGACTACCTCCAACAGCTGGCTTTGCAATAGGCACATCATATTAGCCCCTTAAATGGTAAAGTATGTTCACATCGGCTGACACAGTATATGTATCATCTGCAGCATCGTCCACTTGTGAGTTTTATTTGATTGAAAATGTATTAATTTAGATATGATCAGTACTTTTCTGTGTCAGTATTTTATGCATCCGTTCTCTTGATGTTGCACTATTTCTATTTCAATGTCAATCTCTCTCTAAGTTTGTTATTGAAGTGATTTATCTTGAGGATGACCTAACACTCTTTTCCCCCTGTTCTATTTCCATCATTTTAGGACAATAATATTTCCTACTGGAGGAAATTTGTGGCCGAGTATTATGCTCCTTGTGCCAAGAAAAGGTGGTGTTTGTCTCTATGTGATAGTGTTACACTTCATGCCATCAGTGTCTTCCCTCAGACAGCTATGGTCAGTTTTATGCTGCCAATATATTTTTCTCACCACTAAAGAATTGATCTTTAGGATAAATACTTGTCTTCTTCATTGACAAGTTAATTGTTAATCACAAACTTAAAATACCGATTAATATTTTAACATTCTTTTTTTCATGCATTGCCTATATGAGCGAGTTCCCATTTCCATGCAGCTTTTGCTTCTTATTCCATTCATTCTCCTGTGGATTTGCTTAGCTTGAAGTTGTTGCTTTCTTGTCTTTCAGGACACATGGCAGTGTGACTTATGTAACACTAAATCTGGATGGGGAATTGGTAAGCAAAATTAGTAGCCCATGCCACTAGTCTTTTTGAAGTCCTGATTTTCTTATTTTCTTTTCTTCTCCTGGAGGTCTGAATTTGTTGATGACATTGAACTTCTATCCTTTTTCTTCTTGACAGAGGCAATTTTCGAAGTACTTCCACGGCTTAATAAAGTACAGTTTGAGAGTGGAGTAGCGAATGAACTTTTGTTTCTTGAATTGCCACATGAGCACAGACTTCCTTCTGGATTAACGATGTTGGTAAGGCAGTTCATGAAGCTGTCTTTGACCAATTTTCGTGTTGATCGTTAGGGCAAACTTCGTATTGTCTTCACCCTTAATTTGAATGTGCGCTATGGCCCACAGGAAACATTTGGCATACATATGTATATGTTGATAGTTATAATAATTATTAAACCTGGAACTTTTTCAGATATTATCTTGGGAATTTTGCTCAAATGACCATGAAGAACTACTGCATCGAAGTCTAATTGCATCACATGTACTTCAGTGATATGTACTATTGGAAACTGTACTGGACATTTCTAGTCCTTATTTGTTCTACTTGATTTCTTATCATAGAGCTTTGAGTTCTACATTTGTTGGTATGCAGTTCTTTTGAGATTCAAATTCATGCCATGTGTCATCACATTTGCAGGTTAATGAATTTGTTCATGCAGCACAAAAATATCAAACAACCATGAACAACAGTGGATCAAATAATATACCATCACATGATCTAGAAGAAAGTCAAACTAAGTAAGAACTGTAGTACTTTTTTTTTTTTTTTTGAGATAAAGAACTGTAGTACATTCTAGTATCCATATGAATTGATGCATAATGCTAACATACATATATGTTAAGCAAAATGACGAATAATTTACCCGGCCTAGGTTTTATGCTGCTCATGTTCATGTTACACAATAAATGGAAACCAATCAGATAATTGGAATAGTGTATTGTTTTGGTATTGGTGATTTGGATCATCTGCTTTAGGCATCAGTTATGTTTATGTACTTGTAAATTTGAAACTAGTTTTTTGCATTTATGAAATGTTACAGAAATGGATCTGATTCTTGATGATTTATCTAATATAGGTTGTTGTTAGCTGGATGTAAGCTCAAAAAATATTTGGATCTCCTGCTGGTTGGAGAGTTGGGGTTTTCAAAGAGATATGTCTGGTGCTTGCAGGTGCATTGAAACATTTGGTTTTTTCTTGACTTATGAAGCATTATCTGAATTCCAGGTAGGATGTTATGTATTAACTGCTCTGATCTGACAGATAGCTGACATTTTCAACAGTCTGAAAGACCTAATGACTTTCAGCTTGAAGAATAAAATAGGTCCAATTGGTTAGCGATCCTTTACAAGTTACCATTGCTTCTGATGTTTCTGCACATGCATGCATATTGTTTGCTCTTAGTTTAGTTGCATGGCTGATCAAAAAATAATTCCTGCTTCTTTTTACAACATTCACATGAAGTCCTTAAAATAGATCATGATAGCTGTACTGAATTTTCCTAGAAGATAATTGACTGTTGAGTAACCTAGCTTAATGAATGTAACACCGTCCATGTAGTGGGAAGGAGTGAAGGGTGGAATGTGATTCAATTTAGTTTATAATGTAAACGAGAGTTAATAGGGTTAAGTCTTTAGACTTATTAATCTCCAAATGCCTTTTTTTTAAACCTCTAAATCGCGGGTTAAAGTGTGTAATTTAGAGTGTAATTTAAACCTCTAAAATGGGGGGGGAAAAAAAAAAAAAGGACTTTCCTCTAGAAGAAGGGAAAGTGCTATGTTTTCATGATTGTACTTGATCATTATTATGCAAATGCTTGGATTTGTGAGCTAATGTAAATTTTTAGACTGCATGGGTGGAAAGCCTTTGAGATATCTGCTTGAACCTTTATAAATTCTTCTGAGTTGATCATTTTTTCACTTGTTAAAGCAGTTGCCAGTTATGCTTTAAAGTAATTTCTGATATCAATGCTTGATTGTAGGGAGCTTGAAGAATTATTCCCAAAAAATACCACAATCAAATTCCAGACAGATGAATTTCAAGAAAAGGATAAGCTTGAAATTTCAGAAGGCATGCCAGCTGCACAACTAAGTTATATACTTCTGGTCTTAACAGCAATGGAGATGATAACTTAAACATGAGCAAAGATGGACTTCTGACGAGCTCGGAGTAGGCAGCATTAGCACAGATTGGTGATTACTGCAAATTGCTGAGACATAATTCTATTCACTTAAATGCTAGCAAATTGGGGGATCCTTCTTTATGCAAGAGGGCTAACTTTAGTGCGCCATTTCAAGGTCCTAAGCCCTTAAATCCAGAATTTAGCAAGAGCTCGAGTTTCCATTTCCCTGAAAGCACCCAAAGCACAGAAGACCATATGATTCAAAAATTGCTCCAGGAGATGGTTGATAACAGCAGAGCAGGAAATTTGGATGAGAAGGAAGCTGTAGATCATGACATGAATGAAATATCCACAGGCTTGCAAACAAATGCTAAGAGTACAGGTAGTTTTGGAAATGCAGCGACTTCCAAGAATAGTGCATCATTTGCAACTTCAGAAAATGCGTCAGATAGCATTGTGGCAAGGATGAGTGGCAAGGCTGCCTTTGATATGGACTCTTCCAAAGATTGTGGCAATCCTAGTTTCAATAACAGGGAATCGACTTTGCAGAAAAGATTTAGTTTTCCTGAGGTCCATAATGTGTTTCATGGGTTATATGGAAACGAGTTCTAGAAAGTCGTTCATGGGGGTAGCATGGGCTATGATTGGAAGACATGACATTCTCTTTCTGCTTGGTATTTTGCGCATTAACATTTGGGGATTAAGGCTTGAATCACTTGAGTATATACAGGCAGTAATAGTCTCTGGAGAAGACAGCAAGGACTCCTTTTTGTTGTGTTCTTTTGTATTTTGATAATATTGGCAGTGATTGTTAACAGGATCAACATGAACTGAAGGATTTGGATGCTGTAATATATTGCTTCTAGTTTCTCAGGGAACATCATCAAGTAGTACAAGAACTGTAAAGCAATTATCCCCTCAGCCATACGTAATATGATTATCATTTATTATATATGTTAAATATACAATGGCCATAGCTTGGCATGTTGCCCCCTACCCTGTGTTGACTACAAGTTTGTTCCTTTTGGTTCTCAATCAGGTAAAATTTCAGTGAGATATTCAATTGAAAACTATCTCAATGTCTCATCGCAAGCTGCACAACAGACTCTTTCTAGTTGGATCAAGGAAAAAGACACAGGAGTGAGTGAAAAAGGTTTCAGTCCAACAATTGTGTATGCATTGTTGATTTCAGCGCCTGATTTATGGGATCGTTGTGAAAGTCACAGTAAAAGTAGGAATAATTGAATTGCAGATTTTTAGAATCATAACAGATTGATATATTATATGCTATTGATATATTATATATTGCTTCCTTCTTAATCTTGAAATACTAATATCTTATACATTTAATGTTGTATAGGAAAAGAAAAAATTATCTTCTTGAATCTGCAGCAACCATGTTATCCTTTCTTTTCTCTTGGTTTCTCGATTTTGATTTATTGAAGGCAAAAAAATCCACATTGCCTGAGAAAGTCATAGATGCAGCTATGTTTATCAAGATTAGCCAGGCTATAACTTCTTGCTGATTATGCCAAATGTACAGCTAAGTCACAGGTACATATAGATATTATCACCTCCAACTTTAGGAGACGAAAAGAAAGAGGTATGGGTTTGGCAGAATTCTCTTACAGCCTGAAGGACAAAAGATCAATGTAATGATTCTGATATCACTCATATGTCCTATAGCTTGCTGTCTATAAAAGACGCTGTTGTTTGGCAGGACATATGAGTTTGTTGTACAAAACTAACAAATTAGTACCATATCCCTATAGCCTGGCTGGCAATCAAGAACAAGCAATACAAAAAACTATTAGTTGGATACAGCAAATACGGAACTTTCTTGCCACATTTGGTGGACCGCATGGAGACGGAGTACAAGAGAGAGATCCGACAGAAAATACATAACCCATTTCTTAGATATTTCCTCGTTATTCCTCAACTAAAACCCATATATCAAAAACATGCACTAACAAAAGCTGGACTATAACAAGAGAAGTAGCAGGGACTTAATGAGGTTATATACAATGAAGAGTAAAGAAGAGGGACATATTTATCAACAGACAAAAATGGCAACAAAAAAAGATTCCGTAAATACAGCTGATACAAGACCTAGATATGCTACTATTCCTTGACTCTGTTCTCTTAAGAGATGCCTTATCTCACTACAAGGAATAATGCATCCTGTCTACAAGGTTACATGCAGATTAAAAATGCTTTAACCTTTCCATGAATTTACATGGGTACACTACCACTGAGTCCAAACAAAGACCACCTTTCGTGTGCGTGCAGTCGATCTGGGTCATTGAGAATTTAATGTTTGTAGATGAATTGGAGCCGTCGACAACAAAGTCCCCAACATGATAGAGATTCCATTGCCCAGGATCACCCAGAAAACACTGGGAAGATGCATACTGACCATCACAAGTCCATAGCTGAAATCGCACGGGTTTTATATCCCAGCCATGGACATGCTCAGTGTTACAGAGGCGGCGACCAAACCTCTTGGCGGCCCGTCCCAATTGAAGCCTGAAGAATAGGCTATACTTCCCTGCTGGAAATGGAAACTCCAACTGTCCATCCACCTCAAGCCACCAGATTTGCTGAAGATACGCAACAGAGTGGAATCTACACGCAAAGAAAAGGGACTCAAGATCAATTCCAATAATAATCTAGGTTATGGATCAACAAATCCACTTCTATGCTAAAACAATTTCTGATAGGACTAGAAAGCAGTCAAAAGCCAAATATAATCAGAACTTATTCCCTGGTTGGCTAAGTTTGCAGAAATACAGTATCGCCAAGCTTGTAGAATCAAGAACCGAATACTTAAAAAATCAGACATTCTGAATTCTTTCAAACATATAATCATTGAAAGAAAATCAAGATATCAAAGGGCCTACTTTGACGGATTTCGACAAGAAAACGCCCCGATCAACTTGAACTTGATCAGCCAATCTAACAAATAAATAATGACAAGCTAACAATCTTTCAAATTCATTTTCCAAATATATGTACGACAGATCATTTTGCGACACTCACCTAGATTCCTCAGTTGGAATATGATTCCAATATCTTCTATCATCAATCCCAGTTATGGCTAATCCTTTGGAACAAATGGCTAAGCAGACACCACCACTAACCTTGTCTAGCCATGCTTTCTGCACAGTCCCAAATTCACAAACAGAACTAGACAAATTAGAAACAAATTTCAAGATCTATAATAACCAGAATTTGACTTTATTTCTCTATTAGACATTCATTTCTAAGTGATCAGAAACTTGAAAAATAAGCCGAAAGATATCATGTTTCAATTCTTGTCTAGAAGGTCAAGGTAATTAAGGTTCGTTTTTTTATTAGAATTTCCTCGAATCAAACATAGTTTCGTGATCAGTTGCTGCAGATCACCTTACTTCTAGGCCAAACAAACAATTAAGACACAGCTCAACAAGAGCAAATTCTTTTTCCTCCAAATTTTCATTTCTAAGGTGATAAAATCCCAGCCCCCAAAATCCCATTTTTCGTCACTTTCTCACAATCCAAACGAAAACGACAACAACCAAAAGAGAAAGACAATACCTTGGTACCACCATCAAAAGTATTAGCTCTACACAGCTTGGTATAAGTCTCTCTCTTACTCAACTTTCCTGGTAAATCCTCACCATCACCACCACCACCACCACCAACACCAACAACAACAGTTTCAAGAAGACGAACATAATTAGGAGGCAACTTAGTTTCCCATACAAAATCAGCCCAAGAAGCACCACGAAACGCTCTGTTCAAAGTGGCCAACTTGCATATCTCTGGAGGGTCAAGGTACGCAATAATGGAAGCAACACAGCTTTCTGGTAAATCCCCAAGTGTTGCGGTTGGGAATGATGACGGAGAAGATAAAGAAACATTTGGGTCGATGAATATTGAAGAAAGATTAGCACCCATCAAGAATCAAAGAATCAAGAAAATAAAAAACAAGAACACAAAGAGACTAGAAACCTGTGCGAAATCTTTTTATATAAAAGAGAGGTGGAAACAAGGAAGGGGAAGGATATCAGTACGGAGACGCGTAGACATAAAACCCATAGAGAATGAATTGTCGGTTTGTTAGTGCTAGAGATGCTGTGTTGGATTTTGTTTTATATATATATATTTTTTTTCATGAGCAGAGGAATAAAATAAAGAAAAAGGATAAAAATAAAAAAAAAGAGTTGGTTGGTTTTGACGGGTAGATAGCAAAAAGAAAACAATTGTGGCTTCACATTTCACACCATAGACTCTGTTGGATTCTATTCCAAATTAATCTAATCAATATAATGGTACGATGGATTGCCAACCTTCCATTAATTCCAAGTTCCAACCGAGAAAATGCAAAACTAAAACTAATCTTTTACTAACAAATTTTTAAGCATCTTGAAATATACTTTTTATTCAATAAAAGATAAAACTTATATATATATATATATATATATATGATAAAATAAACGTATTAAATAAAATTTTGATTTATAATTTATATAACTTTTTGTTTGATCAAACATAGTTATAATTTTGATTTAGTAAAGAAAAGTTAAACTTGTTAGCTTAATCACATTAGCAGTTGCAAGTCTATAAAGTGTTCGTTTCATTATATAGGAGAGTTAGTGTCTATTCATTAAAAAAATTAATTATCGAGATGCATTTAGCATTATTGTAATTTTCTTTTTAAAAAAAATTTTAAAAATAAACACTACAAAATATTTTTTAAAATATTATTTTTATTTTTATATTTATTGAAAATATTTTAAAAATGAAAAAATAAAATATCAGTTTTGATTTTTAAAATCTTATTTTAAAAAAATAAAAAGCAATCTCAAATATAGCCTAAATATATATATATTTTTTAGGATGACTAAGTATTACTCAAATGGTATTTATTTTTTCTAGAAAAATTGTGATATTTGATGTGTTTGATTGAAATGTTTTGATTTTAAATAATTTTTTAATTTTCCTAAAAGAAAATCTTATGTGAGTACAAGATATTTCTTTTTTTTGTTTTTATGATGAATATTAAAGATTAGGATCGGCGGATGTTGATGTTGATACTGAGAAGTCATGTTTCATAATTTTAAGATTAAATTATTAAATAAATCTCTGAATTTGTTACAAAATTAATAAAAAAGGATAAAATAAATTTTTTTATCAAAATTATTTATGATCTTAATTATTTTATCGTAAAAGTTATTTTTTATCAAAATTATCTCTGATCTTATATTATTTCGTCTAAAAATCTAAAATAATAATTGAAGGAAGTGTGTGTTATAAACTCAACTTAAGAAAATCATACTCAAATCTACTACAATAAAAATAATGTTTTTCCTAAAACTCTAAATTCTTAAATTTTTAAATCCTAACTATACAATTTCATTTTGACAATAAAAATTTATTAATTGAAGAATGCGAAAGAGTGTTATTTTCGTGAAGTAATAATTTTAATCGTTTATCTAATTATATCAAATATAGGGAGAAATGAGTTAAATAAAATTATAATTCTGTGCAAAAGTATTTGTTAAAAATTTTTATTTTATAATTTAATAACTATGTTTTTTAAAAATAATAAAAAATAAAATATTTGTTTTACAGGAAATTCTCGTAGGGCGAGCAGTCATTGCGAAAGCAGGGACCAAAAAAATTTTTTTTTATCAGGAGAATGAGATAGAGGATTATGGGTAGTTCTTGTCTCATACACTTGTCATTCCTAAATCAATATTCTCTTCAACCAATATTTTAGTTTTTTATGATGAAATAATATAAGATCGAAAGTAATTTAATAAAAAATAACTTTTATGAATAAATAATACAAGATCATAAGTAATTTTGATAAAATAAAATAAGTTCAAAAGAAAATTTGACAAAAAAAAATCATTTTATCTTTTATTATCACTTTGAAACAAGTTCAAAGTTTTATTAATACTTTAGCCAAAATTTTAATGATACCAACTTAATTATCAGATCTACTTTGTCCAAAAAAAAAAAACTTAATTATCAGATCTACTTTCTCAAAACAAAATAAATATCAAATAGATGATGTGATGCTATAATTTTTCAATATATATTATTGGTTCTAATAGTATATTTCAAACTGTGAGAATTCACATTTATTTTTTTTTTTTTAAGTTCAATTCTTATAAGCTATATAAATAAATTAGTGATTATTTCGTGAATTGCACAGTTTATTTGATATCAATTATTTTTTAAAAAATTTAATTTAATCTCTTATTTTTTATTTATTTTAATAGCTTTATTTTTCTTAAATAATTAAGTTTTTAAGAAATTTATATTTTATTACTAATTTTAAAGTTTTGCACTGATCATTATTTTTTATAAATTTATTATAGAACATATTCCAAAAAAAAGCTGTAATAATTGATATGAAATGAAAAAAATAATTTGCTTAAGAATTTAGATAATGTTGTAGATTATCTAAATGGGAAGAAAAACATAAATTGTTAATTGTTTATATAAGCAAAAGATAAAAGGTTTGTTTTTATTTTTGTTTTAAGTAGCTCAATAGATAATGAACTGATTTTTACCCATAAGCCAACCGCAAACGACAATTAGTGGTGTTTAAAGTAATTTGATTAGATATCACACCTCATGCTGTTACTATATCATATAAATAATGTGTCAAATTATAACTAAAATTTGTAAAGAAAAATGCTTTTAATTTCAACAAAAGTTAATATTTTGCTTCTTAAATAGTTATTTTGATTATTTGAGTAGAGAAACTGTTATAATGGCAAGAGAATAATTGGCTGTATGATATATGTGTTCCTTTTGTTTTTTGTTAAATAATTTAATGAGAAAAAGGACTTTAAAAATTTAGATCATAATGGATAGGTCCAAATTAACTCAAAATTTTACAAACTACAAATATATTCTTTTTACCATAAAGAAAAATTAAAAAAAAAACACTTCAATGTAAAACAAAAAAAATACAATTTTTAATATTACATTATAAAAAACCCTTTTTTATTTAATTGTTGTGTTATATAAAAAAATACGAAAAATTAAATTGTAACCTTTTATAGGTAAGATCTCTAAGATATGAGATTTAACTAACATTTTGGAGAATAAATTTCATATTTTTATGAATAATGATGTACTATCATGAGTTATTCTCTCACAAATTAAAGGACTTAAAAGTTGTACTAATCTTTTTGAAGGAGCAATTTATTTGTTTGTCAAAAAAATCAGAGAAAAAGACCAAACAACAAATTCTAGTCACAACAAATTAAAATGGTGAATAATAAGATGATATGGGCGTCCATTTTATATAAAAAATGTAAAAAATATGTAGAAATGACGTACTTTAGACGTTGATAATGAAATATTTTAACATAATAATCTCATTTGAGAAAAGCATAGAGCAAGAAGTAGGTGACGTATTAATTATTTTCTTAAACTGTCCCTATAATGACAATTCATTTTCTTGTCTTTTGAAATTTATTTAGTATATTGGCCCCATGCAACTTTCTTACCTCTACCTTCTACCTTGCACTTTTCTTCTTCTTCTTTTTCTTTTTTTTCTTCGTTTCCCTTTCATTTTCTCATGTTTCGTCCTTTTTTTCTTTTTCTAAAAAGGAATTTTTCTTCGTAATATCTAAAATTAAACAAATAAAAAATTACATCAAATATATGGCTCATTTGAAATAAACCACATGAGGGAAAAATCATTTTGTTAAATTTTATTATTTTTGTATTTTTAAAATAAATTTTAAACTAATAAAATTTAATTAAATTCTATTATTTAGAATGCATGAGGAATTGAAATCATTTAACTTTCTTAAATATTTTTAATTATTTAAAACAAGTACAATGTTGATTTAAATTATAATATTATCAAAGAAATTTTATCTAAAATTTTAATTAGAATGAAATTTCTCTAAATTATATGATTTCTGATCTAAATTGATTTTCTCGTCAAATCATTTTTTAAATAAAAAATTTAATTTTTAAATGTAAATTTTTTAAACAAGAAAATCTAAAATAAAATTCAATCGTATTGAATAAGATATAATATTCAAACTCTTTAACAAATTTAAGGTTCTATTTAATTTTTTAAAAAACATAATATCTAAAGTGTTATTGAAAAGTATTTTTTTTTTATTCTCCTCATTTTCTCTTTATCCACTACAATATATATATAACATAGAAAAAATTTATGTTTTTAGTTGACACATCATCTATTTACATTGATTACCATAATATTAAAAATTTTATTGTTAAAATATTAAAATTTAATTTTATTGTATAGTAAAATTAAAGTAATTATAACATATTTAATTTCAGAAGTATTATTAATTTAATTATGATTTTCATTAATCTTTGGAATTAAATGTTTTATATATTGAAAATTGAATAATTAAATGCAATTTATATATAATAAATAATATAGAAAAAGAGTTTAAATAATTTTTTTCAAATTACTTATTTTAAAAAGATTCTATAAATATTATTTTAATTTTTAAACTAATTTTTATTTATATAGAATTAATGTTCATAATTTTATAAAAATAACAAATTTAATGAATAGTTTAATTTTAATTTTATAAATTTTATAAGATTCTATAAATATTTTGTAAAAATTGACATATATATTATCAAAAATTATATTTGTGCAAAGTCTAAAAATAGACTAGCTGCAATTAATTTAAAAAAATTTAAATCTAATTATCTATTTAAAAAGTTCGAGTATAGTTGCAAATTTGCAATAAATTTTTTTTTTGGTCATTAATTCAACATATAAAAGGGTAAAAATAAATTAGCAAGTGTATCAACTCTATTTTATTCAAGAAATGAGATCATGAAATTCTTTTTTAATTTTAATTTCCTAATGCATCAAACTTTTTATAAATTACAAAAATATATATATTTAACGTTTTTCCTCATAGAGACAAAAGGGTATACCTAGTTCTAGTGTTTGACAATTTTTTATATGATTTGAATCCGCTTAAAAAATGTGACTCGAACTCAGAGCAAACTTGAAATGACTAGAAAATTTTAGGATTATGTCAAATCAAAAATTGGCCTAAATAGTTTAACCTGTGAAACGATTCATTTGACCATATGATAATGAAAAAAATAAATTTTATTATTAAACATATATATATATATATATATATATATATATATATATATATATATATATATATATATATATATATATATAAAAAAATAAATAAAAAAAAAAAAAAATATTTATTTTTATATATATATTTAATTTATT
>CATIWR010323912.1:0-54641 GCA_949677035.1 Omphalea diandra | reverse complement strand
ATAAATAAAATTATTTTTTTTTATCTTTCTGTGTTACTTTTTTTTTTTTTTTTCTTTTTTATATATATATATATATATATATATATATATATATATATATATATATATATATATATATATATATATATATATAAAATCTTTCTCAAATACTAAAAAATAATAGTAATAATACTAGTAACAATTGGATGTAGGTAGTGAATATGAGTGAGAATGGATTTGATTAGACATTTTTAAAGCATTCAGGGGGTGGATTTTATATATATATATATATATATATATATATATATATATATATAAATATAATCTTTCTTAAATGCTAAAAAATAATAGTAAGAATACTAGTAACAATTGGATGTAGATAGTGAATATGAATGAGAATGGATTTGATTAGACATTTTTAAAACATTCAGGGGGCGGATTATATATATATATATATATATATATATATATATATGGTCTTTCTCAAATGCTAAATAATAATAATAATAATACTAGAAACAATTGGATGTAGGTAGTGAATATGAGTGAGAATGGATTTGATTAGACATTTTTAAAACATTAAGGGGCCGGATCCTATATCAAAACACACCCATATATGCAAGGATGAGCTCTTGCGGCTTATCCAAAACAAAATACAAAGGCGCAGTCTAGACTAGATATGATATAGAACAGAAGAAAATGTCTTTCCTGCTCTTCTCCAATCCTCACATCTTTATCTTCCCTTTTTCATCAGCATCATATAATTCTTTGTCATCGGTTTCCATTGCCACTCCTGGTACCAATTTCTCTCTGTCTCTCAATCTCTGTGTGTATATCGTTCATTTAAATCTTTGCGTGCTTGCGTTTATGGGGATTTAGGTTCCTTTTCCCTGCTTGAGTGACTGCAATTTGGACATGCTATCGTTGAATCTTGTTCTCTAGGCATTTTAACTTGGCTGTCTCGTTTCACTTCATACTCAGCTGGGCATTTCACCAAACACTTATTGCATTGGTTTAACTAAGTATTTAAGTATGTTTTTATCTATTCTTTAAGTTTCGTAATGACATTTCCTATTGTTGCTCTCTTTGTTTTGTCTAATAATATTGTATCTTTCTTTTTTTTCTCTTGATTTTTGTCTTATTTTTTTTTTTTTTCAGTTTCCAGGTTCCGATTTAAACCCATTGATGGGCAACCTGAATATTCCAATAGAGTTGGATTTCAGAAGCCTATTTTCCACGGGAAAACAGGTGCTTTTATAGTGAACACCTTTTCAGACGTTGGTGGAATGCCTTCAACAGGCAATAGTGAGCTTTCTGGAGAAAGCAAAGATGAGGTTGTGCCTGTTGACAAACTACCACTGGAGTCAAAGCTTCAGGAGCGGATGGAACAGAAGATAAAGATGAAAATAGCCAAGAAGATAAGGCTTCGTAGAAAGAGGCTTCTTCGGAAGAGGAGAATGAGAAAGAAGGGCAGATGGCCACCTTCCAAGATGAAGAAGTTAAAGAATGTATGACATTTGCCTCAAATCTTTATGCAGGTTTACTGCTGTCCCTTTTGCTTCTGATATCTCCTCAATGTGGTTTAGCTAGTCGGGATATATTCTTAGTATTCATTTAGTCTGTCCTGTTTTCCTGAAACTTACGGATCATGAAGGTAAATTATGTACAATTTGTTTTGAATTTCAATTTTAAATGGTTAAGAGTTGCATTTCTTCGTCCAATTCTTATGTACCCACTGGCTGATTTGAGGTTTAATGTTCCTTACATAGTTTGCTAAATGTGCGCCTCAGGCAGCCCTCAGGCACAAGGCTTGATGGGCGTAGATCCTGGCGCCTCTAACTTTAAAAGGCAGGTGGCATCACCCTGGCGCACATCCTATAGCTATGGTACGCGCCTAGGCACGCCCCATAAACGTATGTCTCTGTCAAGCCCTCCTCTAGAAATAGGCTACCCCTAATAGACTAAGAATGTCCCAATCTATCCGGATCCGCCATCCATGCACTGGGAAGTCAACCGAAATGCCATATGCTTCACTGGTGATTTGCTTGAATCACGCTGAACCATCATCCATAGAGTTGTCCATCCTTTTATTTCCCGTGTCCATGCGCCTTGAAACTCTCTCCCTTTGCCTGATTTTGGGTATTCTCTATTTCTCCCTCCTATGCTTTTCTGCTGTTTTCCTTGTTCTTTTTATCTGCTCTATTTGTTTTGTTCCCTTTCTGATGTTATAATTTCTTTTTTCTTACACAGTAATATATATAAAACTTAAAAGACATTTAAACTCTCTTTTATTCTATTTTTTGTCAAATTTTTATTTTGTGTATATTTTTTTTCCTTGGTGGATCGGTAAATAGATTCATGCTATAGAAACTTTTTTTAAAAAAATCAATTTGTTGTAGTAAAACTAATTTCTGATTTTTTTTTTATAAATTTTAAGTATTAATTTGTTCATGTAGAGTGAATTTTTTTGGAATTTGTTATAAAATTAAAATTGTAAATTTTGATTTTTCTTTTACATTTTATATTTTTTGCTCCTGATGTCAATGGGCTGCGTGCCCCAAGACCCATTGTGCCTTTGATTAGTTCTTCATATCTCATAGTAAGTGCAAAATAGGTTCGAACAAAATTCCCATACTCGCCAACACTTAAGTTCCGACTGTTGTGTCTAATATTTGGATGAAAACCAGCATCACATATTGTCCAGCAGTAAAGACATTGAAGCAAGAATGATCTTTCTTGCTTGTAGCATAAGGACATTAGGACTCAAAGCAGAAGTGCTCTTGGTTTGTTTCGGTAGAAGACTCACATTAGACATGAATTCATGGTTTGTTTCGGTAGAAGACTCACATTAGACATGAATTCAGTGCACCTTAATGCTTATTAAGCATGATTAATATGAAAGTTGGTTTAACTTCTTCGAGGTTTGAGGATAAGTTTAAGGCTTGGCAGGAGTGACTTGCAATATTTCCTGTACCATTGGTTGTTAGCTGGCAAGGTAGGTCACATCTGGTTTCCCGAGTTACAAAAAATTTAGAAAACAACGAACGATTTTCGTAACTGCTTTTAGGATAGGCAGATGGATTATGATAATTCTCCTAAATTTGTTGTTCTTTATTATTCAGCCTCTCTTCTACTTTTCTAGTATTTTTCCCGTATCTGTGTTCTTATGGACCAACAATGTTGTTAATTTTTCAGGATGAATAATCCAAGATTTTTTCCCCATTACACTGGAAAGCTTTATGTTAGTAGTTTTATTGATTTTTGTTGTGTTATTTGACGTGCAACTTGAAAATGATAGGAATCTCATAAAATGCCTGCTTAGCAGTGTTCAAGGTGGTTGGATTTTGTGTTTATATTTTTTCTTTAAGGGGAAATAAAATGCATATCATCAAAGTGCGAAAGCTGAAAAGTCTAGTGGGGTGCATTCTCCACCTGGATCAGTTCTTTGCTCGGATGCTCAAGGAAGTAAGCTACATTATTTGAAGGAACGACAGCTAAAAGAAAACTGACAAAAATTCAAATCAGAACACAAGGAAATAATATTCTGACTAATAATATCATGATAGGGATCTTGAGATGTGGACCCTTTGATGCTAGAAATCCTGAGTCTGCTCTCTCTCGAAAACTTCCTGGAAACTCGTTTGAACAGATGACTCCACTGCAAACTCGAGTGCCAAAGACTAGGTGATAATAGGGGAAACTTGAAGATTTATTCTTTTCGAGCCTAACATCATCAATTCTCCCATTCTATTTCGCCCTACAAAGCCCAACCCCACTTCCCTTGACTTAAAAATTGCAGCAGCCAGCATCAGCATTAGCGTAAAGGTGACTGTCCTTCGATGATGATCCAGATTGATAAGTAACATCACTGGCAGAACTATTTGGGGGCTACCTGGGCCAGCCCAGGATAGTTTAGGAAGGAACAATTTTTTTTATTTATTTATAGGAAAGATTTTAAATTATAAAAGAAATTTTACTTAAAAAAATTTTGTTTTATTTATAGAAAAAATTTTAGAATTATAAAAGAAATTTTACTTATATGCATAATTAATCTTTTTTGAATTATTATTATAAAAATATATTTATAATCTAGACTGAGATAATTAAAGTTCATCGTTATGCTATTGAGTAACACGCATATTATTGTAGTATGGTGTTAGAGGGGTGTAAACAAGTCGAGTTGGGTAGTAAGTTGTTCAAACTTAGTTCATTTATAAATGTGTCTAGTTTGAGTGGAGTACTTTAAAATCGTTTAATCAAGCAAAACATGAGTTGAGTATTATCAAGATTACATAAAGTTCATAAGCATAAATAAGTTTAATCAAGTTGAAGCTTTTTTAATAGAATTAAATTATAAATAAAAATTTAAAAATTAAGAATTCTATTATAAAAATTTAAGATTTACATGAAAAAATTATAAAAAAATTTAGATACATTATAAATATACTGCGACATAAAATTTATATTATTTTCTAAATATATCTACTATAAACAAACATATTTAGTACATTTAAATCATTAACAAAATTATTTACAAACCAACTCACAAATTTACTAATGAATTTGTTCTTGAGTTTAGCCTAAGTTTGATTTTGGAGCTCATTTAATACATAATTCAGGCTTGAATCAGTTTTACTAAGCTTGCAGCTTGAGAGTAGGTTTGGTTAATTTACAGATCTTGTTAGAGGGTACTCGTAGAGTTTTTTCTGAAGTCATGTCCTTGAAACACCATTGATTACAAGCTAACCATACTGAACATGAAATACTAACAACCTGCACGTTTGAGAAGCTAGAATAGCCAATCATGTGTTAAAATATATGTCCATTCTTCTGTGCGGGATTTAGTCCCAATTGCATTAGCAGTGGCATACCAAATCTTTTGCTATATAGTAGCATGAAGCCAATGGATGGTTTTCACTTACAAACCACATCTTGGACAGAATGGGTCTAGTCACATCTTGTAAAATAAGGTATGTCAAACAGGTAGGGAGTATGTTAAAACACATAGAATTGACACATTTTTTGGAGGTATATTGAGATGCCAGAGCCTTTTCCAGTTTATTAGCGAGCTACTGGATGAGGATTCAGAACTCATCCTTAAACTGCTTCGAAGACCAGCGAGGTGGTGTGAAATTTTACAGTGTAACAAGTAGAGGGCAAAGTTCACCCATATTCATTTTTTAAAAATTGGGTATGGGTGATAAATAAGTTATAGTAAATGGATTATTATCCATTTAACCCTATTAATATGTGGATAAATATAAGTTGGGTAAGAGTACCCATTTAATTAATACTACCTTTTTTTTTCTCATCATAGCTTTAACAATTTTTATGCAGTTTATAAAAACTAAAATACCATATAATTATTTATGCAAGTAACGTAAAAAATTTATATTTAAATCAAGTATATTAAAAATATATATTTAAAAAGTGAAAAAAAATTTAAATATATATTTTCTTAAATAATATAAGAATAAAAATTTTTATTTCTTAATTTATCTTTATTAATTATTAAACTAATAAATTATATTTATTTTTTATTAAATATAATTAAAGATATAAATGAAAAGATGCATTATAAATTATAAATTAACAAAACATTACATATATTTTCTCAAACAATATTAACATAGTAAACGATAATTTTTTTAAAACAAAGGGAGTATAATTAAATTTTTAAGCAAAGGGCTGTAGCATCTATAAATCGCAAAATCAACAATTCTGTTCAATCTGATGTATATGCTAGAAGCAAATATTTGTGGATATGTGATTTTGCTTGGTCCAGTTGGCCCTTCAATGGAATTCGAATGCAGGTTTATAGAGCTCACCTTGACTTTTAGTTTTCATGTTCAATGAGCTTTGCTCATTCGCAGTCTTACTTGCATGGGGAACATTTTTTATTTATAAATTTATATTTTATATATTTAATATAAATAAAATTTTGTTTTATTAAATTCTTAAAATTGATTATAACTAAATCAAATTCTATCCAATTTGATAAAATTTATAAAATAATTCTAAAACAAATTTTGTTCATTATAATAAAAGTATTTTTAGTTAAAATATTTTTTATTTTTAAAATATGTTTTTTATTTATATATTATGAATAAAATTAATTAAAATATATATTTAAAATATCCCTAAAATAAAATTTATAAATAAAATGATGTAACATATATTAAAAATTAAATAAGTAAATGAAATCTATAAATAAAATGGTGTAATATATATGAAAGATTAAACTGATAAATAGGTGGATATGAGTTAAACATGATTAAGTGAATATAAGTACTCATATAAATATTTAAATGGATCATAAATAAGTAAATGGGTGTTATATCACCCTACCTATTTTGATCTACCCACCCATCTGCAATTTATAACAACTTAGTTATTATAATATGGACATATGTTCATATAGTAATATGAACTAGAGATCTATTACACATTCTTAGAACAAAAAAAAAAAACTCGCACCTCTTTTCATTATAAATATGGGCTACTTTGTTTGCTAGTAAACTTAGTATTTAAACGGTCACAATTATTATTAAGTAGAAACATAATTAATATATGTACTTCGTCCCAGCATACGCTTTTTGATTTTTCATAACTCATAGCATAGTTTCAAATTATATTTTTTATATAAGATATATAATTTTATTGATTAAATATAAAAATAAATAAAATAAATAAATAAATTATATATTTAAAAATTAAAGTTAAATGCAATTTAATATAACTATTATTAAATAGTTTTTTTAAAAATTTATAGATGGAAAAAATGAACTATAAAAATATAAGTTAAGTTAAGAAAATTTAAAGAATGGGCATCAAAGAAATAAATTCCATAGAGATTATTAATTTTAATATTATAAAAAAATTGACAATATCAAAATATTTAACTATATGTCATCAAAATGTATGTTCATTAATCAAATACTACATGTACATTAATAAATACTACATGTACATTAATATTTGTATACAAGTTCATTATTATTTTTCTATAGGCTTATTAGAACTTAACTACATATTCATTACAAATAAACTTGATATTTATTAGTATTTGCCAACATGTTGATTATTATTTGTCTATAGGTTCATTAAAATTTATCTACAAATTTATTATAAATGAACTCTAGGTTCATTAATATTTGCGTATAAGTTCATTAAAATTTATCTACATGTTCATTATAAATAAACTTGTCTTCTACATATTACAAATGAATTGTAGGTTCATTTGTAATTGTTACAAGTTTATTAGTATTTGTTTATGGTTTTATTAAAACTTACCTACAAATTCATTTTAAATGTACTATAAGTTTTATTAGTAATTGCATACAAGTTCATTAGTAATTGCTTACAAATTCATTAGAATTTATCTACAAGTTCATTACAAATGAACATGTCTTCTGCAATTCATTAAATTTTACCTATAGTTGACTAATATAAATTAATATATAATATAATGTAATATTTAATATAATAATATAAATTAGTATAATATAATATCTACTATAATTTAACATAATAATATATTAATATAATATCATTATAATATAATTAATTTATAAAATTTATAATATAATTTAATATGATTAATTAATATAACTAATATAAATAATATGATATAATTATATAGAATATATAAAACATATAAAAATCTCATTTATAAGGAAAAAATGAAACTAAAAAGCAAAAATGAAAGCATGTATGTGAAAGAAAGTTATGTATGAGACAAAGACACAAATTAGCATACAATTTTTCTTTTATTGTCGCATGTGTTATACAAACAAGCCTAATAGGCCCAATAGAGTCATGGATGGCGCATGGAAAAGTCAAAGCTCAAAGATGGGGATTAGACTTTTAGTAGATGAATTTAGTGGATCATTATCAAGCCCAATATAAGTTCCATTTGAACTCAATTTATGTTGTGGATAGTTTCTATAGACCTCTACTGACAATCTCAACAAATTGGTGTAAAGTTTAAATTTTCATGTTAAGACAAATGTGAACAAGGCATAAATGTATAAAGTTTCAAAACATATTTCAAAACATGTACCAAAACATGTTCTAAAGCTTGTCTTAAGGCAAAATCAAAACCAAACTATGTATCAATCAAGATTTGACACTTGACATCCAAGATTTTCAAGATTTGTAAGACTTTTCAAGAAAACTTTCTTTTGATAGAATATGAAGTCCTTATCTTTTTAGGATTATCTTTATTAGTCTTTCATTATTTTATGTGATTTTAAGAGATTTTATTTAGATATTACCTTGTGAAGGCCGATTTTATTTAGATATTCCTATTGGTCCAATCATAAGACATTTTTTTCTTCCTTATCCCATTAAAAAACCTTTATTTAGCATGTTTTTAGGTGGTTAAACTTCTTATAGCTGAATTTACACTTAGATTTTAGGTTTTATTCTCTTTCCTACTACATTAACTAGGTTAATTGGTACGACTATATATATAGTCCTGCATTCGGCCATGATTGGTAAGTTAATGAAAATTATTCTTTTGAGTTAATTGGTTTGTAAGAGTATTCTCCTTTTGAGTTCTTGAAAGAACTTGGTGACATTTTTAGATGGATTTTTAATAACTTTGCAAAACTATTAATTCTAGACTTAAAATTGACTTTAGTTAATCTAGATCTTGAATTACAACCTTTAAATATTTATAATTTAGATTGTTAGAAATTTATTTTCTAGAAGTCTAATTGGGGTTTAAAGTTTCTTATACTTGATTCTTGAAACAATTCATTCTTAAAAGCGTACAATCTAAAGTGTAAATCACCTTTACTCGTATTAATGTGTCATGGACCTATGGTCCATATTGTTATATAAATAGAGTCAATGATATAATTTGCCCATAACAACCATGCTTTTCTCCTTGTCGTACTAGTTTCGTCCTTCGGGTGACCATAACGAATAGGAATGGAAGCAATCAGGTCCAATTTCAAAGGGATGGATGAAATCAGAATGTACCTCCATTGTTTTCGATCAGCGTCTATTGGCTCACTAATAGTAGTAGTAGAGTCCAAGGAGGAAACATGAGACTGCACCCTCCCACCATATTGCTTTGTTTGGCAATCTCTTAGCTTCCCGAAACTGTGATTTTCTGATCGTTGCCCACCCTCACATATCAGCTCCTTTGCATGCAAAATGCTTGGCTATGTATGGTAACCTTATAGCTCTGTAGCTTCTAGAATAGTAGAATGCGGTTGAGTTAGAATAATGAAGCAATCTCCAATATTGTTTTGCACTTATTGCTAAGTAGAAATTCACTATATTTTGAAATCCTAACCTCTTTCTTTCGGAAAGGAGAGCTTGCCCCTCAAGGCCCAACAGACAATTTCACTATTTTGTGGTTCTTATCAGAATCTTGCAATCATTCATATTCATTTTAAGGTTGCATTTGGTAGGGGTTAAAGGGATGAGATTAATAATTATAAAAATAATAATAAAAATATAATAATTATGATATAAAAAAGAAAAAATAAAATGTTGAAGTAATAATTAATTACATTTGGCATTATATATATATATATATATCTGTGTGTGTGTGTGTGTGTGAGTACGTGCGTGCGCAAGAACATCAATTTTAAAAACATAATTTTAGGCATTATAAAAGATCATACTCTTAATAAGAATTATACAGAACTATTTAAATCACCAGCACTTTATAGTAAACTTGTAATCACAATATTCAATAGATAAAACTAGCAATCTTCTATATCATTCAAAATTTAATAAAACAATACTTGAAAGTAAAATATGGTCTTTTTACTATGTATTTAGTGAAAATGACCAATAAACTTGAAACTTATTTTAAAATGATATGTCTGATTTGCAGAACTCATATCTTAACCCAATATCTTTCAGTACAAATTTCAATGTTCTCAAGCAATGTGTAGGTTTGAGCTCGCTCTAAATGTTGTGCAGTATCTTACTTCTTGAGTTAATTTTATATTGAATTCATTTCAAATTATCATTGGGCTATTTCAATTTGTGCATAAATCGGTCAAAGTCATTTGGCTAGTGGTCAATACACTGAAATTTGTCAATTTTTTATATTTAGAACAAATCTCATAATTTTAATTTTAAAAATTTAAATGTTTTAATAATTTAAATTAAATTAAATTCAAATTATTTCAAGTTAAATTAAATCAAATCAATTTAGAGGAGTCACCTTATTCAATTGAATTAAATTTAGATTTAATTTTTAAATTTTAATAATTTTTAAATTTTAAATTGAATTAAATTGACTTGACTTGACTTAACTTTTTTTTTTTGACAAATTCAAATAAAAATTTAAATTGAATAAAAAAAAAAACCTCTTGTGATCTCATTCAAGACTTGTACCTTTATCTTCTGCATCATTATAATTTCTCAATGTTTTAGAGCTTGTTGGATTACCTAACTATTTCGTTTTCATCCATAAAACTCTTTTTCTTGAGATGACTCAATAATGTTTAGTAGCTTCACGCTTTATATGAATATTAATTTTATTTTTAAATAAAACGTTTGGCTTATATATTTTATAGTATGGCTTTAATTATTATTTTTAATATTATAAATATTACATATATAAAATTAAAAATATTACAATCACAAAAGTGAAATAAAATTAAAAATAATTATTAGCAATAATAAATTACTTAAATATTAATCAAATTCTAAGAAATTCATTCAAAATTGTTCTTTACAATATTTATTGCAATCCGTTTTTTTAATCTTAATAAGTTAAAGTAAATAATAATTATTAAATGTGTGTGTGTGTGTATATATATATATATTTATATTAACATTGAATATTTATTTTTATTTTTATTTTATTATATATACACACACACACATAGAGATAGATAGAGAGAGAGAGAGAGAGAGAGTGGTGGAACTAGAAAATATTTTAAAAAGGGATTTACTATTGAATTTTAAAAAATATTTGATACAAATAAATAAGCATTTAACAACTAAAGTGTCAAAATGGTAACTATAAAATCAATAAAAATATAATTATTAATATTGGTTGTGTGATTAAAAGGAGGTAATTATATTTGTTGGTCTTGGGCACCAAAAAGAGTGTTGAATTGGTGGCAAATTTGAATTTTTTATTTTAGAGGAAACTCACACAAATGAAAAATTATAAAAAGAGTAGGAGAATAATAAACATGAGTTTTATAATGGTTTGAGTATTAACCAACTCTATATCCACTCTCTAATTCACCAAATGAGTGTTTCACTAAATTACTAGCGTTTTACAAGCTCACACTCAACCTTTACAAGTGTTTTCCCAAGACTCACACTCAACTTAGTGTTTAAGCTCACACCAAACCATACAAGTGTTTTCCTAAACTCATACTCAACCTTTACAAGTGTTTTTCAGACCTACACTCAAACCTAAATTAGAGTTATCTAAGGCTCACTCTTAAACCCTAACCCAAGGTATTTAGAGCTCACACTAAACTATGTATAAAGAAATAAAGTTGTGAAAATTAACTTTGTAAGAGTTTTGACACAATCAAAAGTTGTTATCTTATATTCAAATCCACTTGGTGGTGTATTTATAAGGTACAACCACCAAAGAGATGTTACATACAAAACTATGTCTAAATCTCCAAGTTATGATAGACAGATCTTACATTAAATGCTTATTAGATAGTGTTCGTGGTCATGGCTAAGTATTCACAATCACGATTTCTTACATTACATTGATTTGCTTAATTTGTGATAGAGAATCTTGTTTGTCTAATGGCTAGTCCATGTGATACACAACCATTGGTTCTCCAAGAATAATAGTCATTATGTCCCTTGAGTTAGAGTTAAATTTGCGATCACAATTTTACTTTCTTTGAAAGCGATGGTCACCACAAAATCTTCTGTTTGATATGAAAATGTTGCTTCAACAATTCGAGATCTCAACTAACATTTCATGCTTGCGAATTTTGATCTTTTAAATGATTTTTTTTAGGACACTTGGCATAATTTGGTTAAGGACTTGATTCCCTCCAAGCAAATGCAAAATTCGCAATCATGATGGTGAATGCGATATATACCTGAAATCGTCTACTTCAACTTGGTTCAATCTTTTGCAAGATAGTAATTGCGGTATCCTAATTTGTGACAGTGAATTAGGATGCCACTTGCAATCTCTGAGACTTAAACTTCTATTCAACTTTCAATGTAAACCTATCTAAAAATCTGCAAAATCAATACTTGAAATTGATGTTAGAACATATCAATCTACTTTGTCAAGATCAAAAAAAAGTTTTGACTTAGGTTTGACCAACTTAATCTAAGAATCTCCCCCTCGCCCTCCTTTTTTTTTTATTTTGACAATTTAGATTGATTTTGTAAGGGATAAAAAATGTATAAGTGTGAAGTTGAGATGGTTAATAATGTTTAACAGTTTAAGCTTGTTAAAAGCAACCAAAACTTGCTGAAACGCTCCCTTTTAATTCATACTCTCCCTCAATTCACTCTCTCCTTTTGTCAAGATCAAAAAGAGAGGACAATTGTAATTATAAGGATAAGTATAATATTACGCAAACAAAAATAGTATTAAGCAACTATAAAGGGAACAAACTTCAAACATAGATTATATTAAACAAAATGTTTTGATCATATACTTAGGCCAAACATAGGAAACTAACTGAACACAAACAAAAAAGGATTACAAGCCTTAGTGTAAAACTAAAAAGTAGGAGATATGTCATCATCATCATCACTATCTTTAATTTCTCGTTCTCCTCCTCCTGTGCCTCATCTCGTTTTACTTTTTGATCTTCTTCTTCCTTTTAAGTATCTTCCAATTCCTTAAAGTTAGGAAGATGATAAGGAGTTATGCCTACCTTCTCTTAAAAATCTATTAAATCACTATAAAGGTGAGAGAGAAGAACAAATCTTCTCTTAAGCATCCTTATCACCTTATCTAGTTTTTTGTTGATTGAAGAGAGAGAGAGATGGAAGAATATTTTGATTTAGGCTTTTCCTTTGGCTTAGGAGATGAAATGAGCTCTTTGATAACTTCCTCAATCATAAACCTTTTTCTCTTAGAAGCATGAGTAGCCTCTTACTTTTTAGCCCTTATAGATCCTAAGATGTAGACATATGTGTAAGGATGGATGGCCTTGACATTGATTAAGTAGGGCAAGTCAAGGAAGTTTTGGGAGGGGAGGTATTTTTTGGTGAGGAATTTTTCATTTTCCTCATTCTAAGCTCCCACAAACTTGTAAATGGCTATGATGTGAAAAGGGTGGAGAAATTGGCTTTTTTGTTTTATACTTATATGGATTAATTGATCTATAAGGTATCTCCCTATTTGGATTGGTTTGTTCTTAGTGAGGTAGAAAAGGAATGCTAGGTCCTTTTGGAAAACTTTATCATTTCTATCACCCTTAGCATTGACAAAAAAGTGACGATTCTATGAAGAAGCCAATTTGTGAGGGTTTTTAATGTATTTAACTAGAAAAGTTTTGGGGTTGTGTTTAGTTTCAATAGAAATTTCGGTTTGAAATTCCAAATAAATGATGTCAAGAGTAGAGATAACGAATAGAATGTTATCTCCATTTTGAAGATTAAAAAAAAAGAGAGTTGAGCAAAGGTTGTGAATTAAGGATTCCAAAAGCCCTAAAAACCATTTCATATGCACTTGCCTTTGATTTGGCCCTTTGGCTTAGAGTTATCATGCATATAAATTTTTATATGATTTCTTCGTATCCTAGTTCATCTAGAAATATGAACTCATTGCAATCAAGGTTAGAAAGAAATACATGAATCTCTTATTTGATTTCAAGAGATTCAAGTAAAAAGGTGGATGGAATCTTATTTTGTTGGATGATTTTGCTAGAATTGGCTTTGAATCTCTCCCTTTCTTTTTTAGTTATCCCTTTCATTAGATGATATGAAGGAGAGCTTTAAGGTTAGGTGATTGCCTTTTGCTCTAGTAAGTTGTTTGGGTGCCATGAGAGTGGAAATTAGGAGAATTTAAAAGAGATTGAGAAGAAAGGTGAGGATTGATGATGAGGATTATAAAAGTGGAACAGAAGGGTGTGAAGAGAGTAAAAATGGTGAATAAATAGTAACAAAAGCATCAAATGAAGAACATACACCATTTGAATATCAAATCAAATGATGCCAATGGTTTCAAAAATTCACAGTCACTACGACCTTAGTGGGATAGCTAATTACAAATTTTTTGAGTAACAAATAAAATTTTCTTGGAAATCAACAAAGTCGACAATCAACAAATTTGAAATTTGAAAAATTTCACAGTGGTGATCTCAAGTCACAACAACAAATTGATAGAGATGAAAATTTTTGAAGTGGACATGTAAATAGTGACCACGAAGATATAATCCTGGTTGTGAATTACAAGCTATTTCAAAAAATAATAAGAAAGAAGCATTGACCCATACTAGATGTGATCAATATAATATTATGATGATTAATTTATACATTTGAAATATTAAAAACCTCAAATGCCAAAATGAATTGATTCAACTCATCACATAATCAATCAAATGAAATCAAACATGTCAATACATAGATATATCAAGTAATAAAATGCATAAAACTTCCCCTAAACATATGCATAAATATATCAAGTTAAAAACATAAGAGATAAGAGATACATTACAAGTTTAGTATCAATGGTTTTGATACCAAATAACCATTTGAAACTTTATCCCTTCTTCATTAGCAATCTCCATTCACCTTTAAATTTTCATGATGAAAATTTAGTGAAGGAGTCTCCATCCTATAATATCAAACACTTTACTTTGGTACTCAAGTATAGTTAGGTCCTTATGAGTTAGTCTTTGAAGGATCCTCCAATTTGAGGTGTCTTCCTAATGTGGCAAAAGACATTGATGTGCGTATATATCAAGCAATAATTACATTGGAGTTTAGACTTGTAAGTCTTTCTCCTATGCATAACTTTAGTATGAGTAGGAGGCATTCTCATACTTTGGTTGTGAGAGTTTATGCAAGTGCATGAATGATGAGGAGTATAAGAGAATTTTTTTATGTATGTGTTTAAGCATGTTTCTTGTTATAGATGTATGCATAATTTTCTCTTTGAGCCTTAGTCTTGAGCTTTGGGGAGCCCTTCCTTTGCCCTTAGGTATAGGTGATTTAGTTCTATAAGTACTTTTCTTCCCAATGACCTTAATACTAGAAGTTTGGGGTGCTGATACTTTAATGAATGTAGTAGGAGAGGATGTAAATGAAGAAGCTCCATTGAAGCCTAAACCATGTCTCACTAAGGAAGGTCTTTGAGATATAATAAGTATGTCCAAAGTTTCTTTCCCTTTTTGAAATTTAGAGATGGAATTTCTAAGTTCAATTACTTCACCTTTTAAAGAATCATTTTCTTTTCTCAAATAATCAAGAGGATGAAGTTTTATAAAGATTGTCTAAAGATTTTTTAAGTTCTTCATTAAAAGTCCTCAAGTCATTTACAATAACATTTAATCATTTAAATTCATCCTCAAGTTTTAAACACTTTTTCTTATAAACTTTCATTTTTATTTATACTTTTCACATCTCAAGGTTAAAGCTTTAAGAAGGTTATCATCCACATCATTAAATGTATCATTCTCATCATAAAAGTGTGGAGAAGTACTTACCTCATTGAAGGAGTCCTTTTGAGTCATGAAGCAAAAGTTTACAACTTTTTCATCTTCTTTTTCATCACTTGAACCATCATCCCAAGTAGCCTTAAAGATCTTTTTCTTTTCCTTGTGGTGATAGGAAGATGAATTTCTTTGGATTCTTCTTCTTTCCTCCTTTTCATCAGCTTCTTAGTCCTTCTTGATATTTTGGTAAGCTCTTTTTCTTTTTTATCACTTTCATTTGAGTCACTTGAGCTTGAATAATTTTCTTGAGTTTTAAAGGCCACAACTTTCTTCTCCTCTTTATCTTTTTGTCCTTTTAGCTTCTTCATCTCTTCGTCCTTCTTAAAAGTCATCTCATAAGTGAAAAGGTTGCCAATGAGAGCATAGGTTGGCACCTTCCTAATCTCTGTGTTGGACTCTTGAATGTTGCATACTCTTGCACCAAAATTTTCAAATGGAAGAGATTTGAGGATTTTAATATCTACCTCATAGTTGGTAAGAATTCTTTCAAACTTCTTCACATTTGTGACAATAAAGAGGAGTCTATTTATTATATCGGTGATGTTTTCATTGTTTTTTATCATGAAGAGCTCTCACTCTATCATGTACATCTCTAACCTACTTAATTTCATAAGAGTTATGCCCTCATGATAGTTTTCTAATGCTTTCCATATGGCATGTATAGTTTGGCAATGTTGGACTATCCCAATTTCTTTTCTTGACATGGAGTTTAGGAGAATAGTCATTACTCTCTTGTTCTTCCCATTTGCCTTCCTCTGTGCTTTACTCCTTTCTTCTCTTGCAATTGCCACCTCTACTCTTTTGACTATCTTTGTTGGAGGCTTTCACTCTTTAAGTATATAAACCCATAAGTTGATGAGATCACTATCAAGATAGATTTCCATTTTATACTTTCAAAGAGAATAATCATTCAATGTGAGGATTAAAGTGAGAGTGGATTTCCTTTTGTGTTATTAATATTTTCTCACATAATTAAGGCTTGAACTGAGACTTAGCTTTAATACCAATTATTGGCCCTTAGGCACCAAAAAGGGGGAGTTGAATTGGTGGCAAATTTGGACTTTTGATTTTGGATGAAGCTCACATAAAGAAAAGATTGGAGAAAAGGTAGGAGAAGAATGAACATAAGAGTTTGATAATGGTTTGGATATTAACCAAGCTTACATCCACTTTCAAATTCACCAATTGTGTGTTTCACCAAATCACTAGTGTTTTGCAGGCTCACACCTAACATTTACAAGTGTTTTCCCAAGGCTCACACTTAACCTACTGTTTAGGCTTACACTAAAACTTATAAGTATTTTTCTAGGCTCGCACTTAAGCTTTACAAGTATTTTACAGGCTCACACTCAAGCCTAAACAAAATTTTATTGAGGCTCACCCTTAAACCCTAACCCAAGGTGTTTAGAGCTCACACCAAACTATGCACAAAGAAATAACGTTATGAGAATTAACTTTGTAAAAGTTTTGACACAATCAAAGGTTATTCTTTTACATTTAAGTCCATTTGGTGGTGTATTTAAAGGCTATAACCACCAAAGAGACATTACATATAAAACTATATCTAAGCCTATAAGGTATGCTAAGCAGATCTTGCATTAAATACGTGCCAAATAGTGTTCACGGTCATGATTAAGTATTTGCGATTGTGATTTCTTACATTGTATTAAATTTGCCTAATTTACTGTATCTCGTTTGTATCTAATGGCTAGTCCACGTGGCACACAACCATTAGTTCTAAAAAAATAGTCATTATATCCCTCAAGTCGGAGTGAAATTCGCGATCGCAATTTTACTTTCTTTGGATGTGACAGTTATCGAGAAATCTTTTGTTTGATATGAAAATGTTGGTTTAATAATTTGCAGTCTCAACCACCATTTTGCACTTGCAAATTTCGATCTTTTAACAATTCTTTGGGATACTTGGCACAATCTAGTTAAGGACTTGATTCCCTCTAAGCAAATGCAAAATTCACGATTGCGATAATAAACGTGATATACACCACAAAATCATTCGTTTCAACTTAGTTCAATCTTTTGCAAGATAGTGATCATGATATCCTAATTCGTGACCGCAAACTAGGATGCCACTTGTAATCTTTGAGACTTAGACTTCTATTCAACTTTCAATGAAAAGCTATCTAAAAATCTGCAAAATCAACACTTGAAATTGATGTTAAAATATATCAATCTACATTGTCAAGATCAAAACAGAGTTTTGACTTATATTTGGCCAACCTAGTCCAACAGTATTCTTGTAAGATTCGCGCATTTTCAGTTGTTAAAATATGTTTAGAAAGAGTATGACATTGATATGATTAATTTGCAAATAAATTTTATTAGTCTTCTTTTAAATATGCCTATACAATTAAAAGGAATGTGATTTTACATTCTTTTTTAAATAAAACATAAAAAACTATTAATAAAAAACAAATTTAAATGTCTATCATGATGATAAAATTTTAATAGATCATAATTCTTAAAACAAATATTTTAAAATATTGTTTATTTCAATTATAATTGTATTCTTAACAATAATGGTAGAACTAGGATTTGTGTAAATAATGTGTTATTATTTCCTAATGATTTATGGAGTTGATTTTTATTGCTAGACTACCTTAAGACTATTGTTAAACATAATGCATATTATTTTAAATGGAGAGTGCAACAGTATGTTTTCTACTTGCAAAATGGGCTTTGCAAATTTAGGTCCACATGTAAATTTGATCACCGAATGGGACACCGATATAGTCCATCGACATTATCTCTTATTGATATGCTAGTGTCTCCATATCCAGTGGGGTCTCTACTAGCTACCCTAGCCTCTTCATCTTCTTCCTCTAAATTACAACCTGAACTTATTAGAACAACAAAAAAGGATTCTTATTTGGCAAAATTTTTTCTTTTGGAAACACATCAAGCAATTTAGTTGGGTTGATTTTCTCACAAACTGGATTTGTTCTTCTTCATCAGTCCCCCTTCTCCTTCTTTTTCCTCTATCATTGGCTGGTAGCAAAGCAAGGCTACTCTTCCTCCATGTCTCTCCTTAGCAGTTTTAGGTGGGTTGCAATATATATATATATATATATACAAGGCTATTTCATTTTATTCTTAGGAAATCTTTAATTAATAATTATTCAAGTTTTGCAATGATACTAAATGACGTCCATTATGATTATATATAACAAAGTTCATTGCATCTATAAATATACAGGACTTACTACTCTAAACTGTGGAATTCTAAAATCTAAGTAAATTAAGAATGAGTATCACATAATATACCCATGCGAATGAAGGATTGTGAGACTAGGAAAAATAATCTATTGGATTAGTTACTATCTGAAAAATTAATTGAGACTATCAGTATCTAGAGTGAGGCAATATTATATATTTCTATAACCTACTAGATGATGATACATTATGCATTAATGGGAATCATACATAACAAATGTACAAGTATTGAATGATCCATTTATAAATATACAATTTGTCATCACAGTCAGACATATGGAATGAGAACGAGAGCATAACTCTATGTTATAAAACTAATAGACATTAGCTTTCTTATTTTAAATTGATTAGCACCTAGAGAGCAAGCATGACTAAGATGCCCATAATCTCATCATATCATAATATTTTAATATCTTAAGCCCACAGAACAAGCTAAACCAGGGCACTATCTCATCATATTTTATTAATATCCTAAGCCTAAAGAGCAAACTCAACTAGAACACTATCATATCAATCACAATCATTTATATTTAATCAAATCAATGCGCACTTGATCCTAATATAGCCCATCAGGCGGCATATCCATGCTCTCAATTCATAATCACATCATATTACAATCATTACACATACATAAAAACATATAATGTAACATCAGCAGTAGTAGTAGTTGTTGTAATAATAGTAGTAGTAGTAGTAGTAGTAGTAGTAGTAGTAATAATAATAATAATAATAACAATAATAATAATAATAATAATAATAATAATAATAATAATAATAATAATAATAATAATATACTAGACAAATAAAGTCATACATGAAATGTTGAAATTATAAACTAGGTAGTATGTTATAAAAATGTACAATATTAACCTATAGAAAGTTGAAGATCGTGAAATACTTCTGTCTTTCGATGGTGCAAATTGGGTGAAAATAGAGTATCAATAAAGAACTATAATTCATTAAAATAAATAACAAATATTATTTTAGCCTAATACCTATGATTATTATTATTTTTCTCAAATACTCATTTAATTCTCATCAAAATTTCTAATGAAATTTCAGCAACATCTCCTCTAAAAATAGGATATAACCCCTCTGTAATAAGGTTATTTTTTGTAAAAATAATTCTATAATATATGTCAATATCATTCAACTCAAGTCGGATCTCCAAACTTCTCATATACTTGACCAAACACATATATAATCCAATAATTAATAATCCTAAATTTATCAACAAAATTCTTCATAAAATTTCCAACAGTCATAAATACTCACAAAATAATAATAACTTAATTAATAATTATATCATCACATTATTATATTTTCGATTAATCAACAATAATCTCCAATAATCATATAATTAATAATATATTTTCATTAAACTAATTAATCACATCAATTCAATAATAAATTATATTATTTAATGCTAATTACTTAAATTTTTATTAGGCTTAGATATTAATTAAATAATTAAAGATAACCATCAATCAAATATATATATATATATATATATATATATATATATATATATATATATATATATATATTCCTATTTAATTTAGTTAATCTAACTACTAGTTAAATTATTTTCCTTAATTCATTATCTTATGCATAATTTTCATACTTCAACTTCCATTGTTAATTCTCATAACTTCTATTAAATAAGCTCACTTCTATTAATTTATCTAACTCTTATAATCAAGTTCAATAATCCCAACTAATTCACTAATATTCATCATTTAATACTAAAATTTTATTATAATTACAATATCCTTAAATAACACCCAATAATAATCATTAATTATTATTAATCTCTTTAAATCTAATTAAGTCCTCCAATTTAATAAACTTTTTCAACCCATGATTAAATCTCAAATTAACTTGATTACCCTCATACTTATTCTATTAACTCCATAAAATTCTTTAACAATTCCATAATCCTTAACAATAGTATTAATTCTAATTAATTTTAAAACTCTCTTAATTTCCATAATTTAATAAAAAACCATCATTAAGCCTCAATTATTTCATCCATAAATTAATTAGTACAATCATATATCTATCTAATCCATTCTCATGCCATTAAACCTCTAATAAACATTAATTTCATCATTTTAAACCCAAATTACAATGATAATTCATAAAATAGCACCGGAGCATCTATAATTTGTGAAAATTATATCGACACAATCAGGATGAAGAGGAGTACATTCTTTTTTTATTTGCCTTGCAGACCACACTGGAGTTGCCACCTACAATGGTCAGACATTGAGAAAATGATTATAGCTACATTGTCGATCGTCTTCCCAAGAGTTCGTTGGAATTTATGACATCGTCATATAAGCTACCATTTATTTGAAACATCAAAAAAATTATAATATTTGACCAAAATTTTAATCAATTGTTGCGTTGTCATTCGACCGCCATTGTGGACAAATCAGGTATCCATGGAAAGTTTGTGAAGAGAGATTTTCGTAGCATCTTGCATCACTCAATTTAGAGTTATGGTTGAGAATTTATGACGATTTGAAAATTCTATCTTCTCTCTCTCTCTCTCTCTCTCTCTCAATAGTTTGGTGTGGGAATAAAGGTCCTTCTTTTTCTTTTTTTTTTTTCTTTTGGTTTTTGCCTAGCCAAAACTTATCATTTTGGCTGGCCAAAACTGTCTTAACCCTCTACCCCACCACCCTACCTTTTTTTCAATTTCATTTCATTTTTTTTTAAATAACAACAACAACAATGACAATAATAATAATAATAATAATAATAATAATAATAATTCTCATAACTAAAATATATACCTCTCAAAATATTTAATTAATTAATTAATTTTTTAAATTAAATTTATCATCAATAGTTAAATTATAAAATACACAAATTAACTTAAATTAATTTAATTCTATTAAATATAATATGATATTTTCACTTAAAAAATTAATATTAAATTTACTTAAATCAAATAATAAATCAGCCATAATAATTATTTTCATAATATAAAATATTTCTCATAAATTAATTTAATCTTTCAAAAATTAAGACAATCGTCTAACATAATAACTTTCATAATTAATTATATTAAGATAAATAATTTAAATTCATCATAATTAAGTAGATCGTATTATTTTAATAATATCATTACTCTATATTAAATTTATACTTAAATAACTAATTTCATATCTTTAAATTCTAAAATTATTAAATATATTACCATAGACTTGTTAAATTTAAACCCTTAAATATACCATGTTTATCAAACATAACTTATTAAACTTAATTTATAGTATATAATATAATCTTAATTAAAATAATAATCACACTAGTATAAAATCATTTATTTTTAAAACATTAATACATCCATTAAATCCAATAAATTTTAAGAATAATAACTACATATACTTAAATAAATTTAAAATCTACTTAGAAAATATTTTACCCTTTTTTAAAAGTAAATTCACAACATTGTTCATATATATATATATATATATTTCCAAATCATTTTTCTTGATAAAATTTACTTTTATATTATTTAGATGCTCAAATTAAATCTAAAGTATAAATAAAATCTCAAATAAGTATGTTTTAATAACTCTAATACTTATAACTTTAGGGAAATATAAATTATAAATTTTAGGGTGTTACAATTTTCTCTCCCTTAAGAAATTTCATCACGAAATTTCATTATAAGCCATACAAACTACTAACATCAAGACACTTCTGCTCTACTTAACACGATAAAAAATCTCTAATTTGATTTTTTTCTAAGAAATCCTTACCAAAATCATTTTATTTATGGCAAAACTTTTTTTTTTTTTTTGTTGCTTGTTTTGGAACTTACATACCTATATCCAAAATGATGGACTATGTGTAACTAAATGCAATGAGTGACACATGATGCTTGACTCATAATGCATGATTTAATTATGCATGACTCAATGTACATGCAGACCTCATCACATTTGAACACAAGTACTCTAATTCCAAAACCTTAAAACATTTTAAACTTTTCTTTTCCCAAAACTATTTTCAACATCATTTTTTAACATTATCAACCTTAGTAGTCACCATCAGATATAAGCAAAACTTTTATCATCATTTTTTTTAAATATTAATGTCGCTTAAAAATTTATTTTAAATTCCCTTATGGACTAGATAACGCATAGACATCCAACCAACACAATAACAACAAACACAGGAACTAAAGGCAATGAAAACATGCAAGGATGTATTGGATCCTAACTTGGTGTTGTCTATAAAAACTACACTAGGCCTTAGGAATGCTAAACCTAAAGCTCTGATACCAACTTTGTCGTGACCTCACTTAGTTCGTGATTGATGCTAGGGAATGGGTAGGCTTAATGTCTCAAAACTAGTAGCAAGCCTATTTCATATTATTCTCATCTAATCTTTAATTAATAATTATTTAGGTTTTGTAATGATAATAAATGACATCCACTATGATTATATAAGGGATGTCATTTACCATAACTCTACCCTATTAACTGTAACTCTATCTCTACCTCTCACCTTCAAATGAACCTCTTCAAACAAGACAAATTTTTTGTATGACCTAAGCTACATTCTAGACTCACAAAATTCAAGACATTAATGCCCATTTTTTAAACCCTTATGATGCTTTTTCAAAATAAAAAAGATCTTGAACTTGATCTATTAGAACTCTCATCAAACAACTTCCCAAACCTACCAAAGAGTATGTCTAGTCTTTCAGCTTAAATAGTAAACAATTCAAGCCACTAGTAAAGAATAATTCAATTCTTCAGAAATAACTCCAAAATTTCTCCACCAATGGACTTTTCAGGGTTATACTCTTATTCATTTTGGTGTAATTAGACTAGCACTCTCTTATAATAGAAGAAAAGACTTACTTATTTTTGCAAGGATTGCCCTTCTAAGATAATTGATATCTATAGTACCAACATGCAGTTACTTCTTCCAACAAAGGTCTGATGGTACAGTAGAATCGTGATTTGAGAAATCCTCTTATCTTTCTTCTTCAGCTCGCTCAGTCTTCTCTACTCAATTTATGATGAGTCCTTACAACCCAAAGGAAGATTTTCCTATTGTCTACTTTAGAGCATATGGAATGCCAATTTATAATTTTGAAAGAGATGAGCACGATTACTTTGACACCCATTATTGTGATAATTGTGACTACGATATTTTGGATGAATGAAGAACTTTTAAAAGATCCATGAAAAAGAAGTAAATAAAAGCTTATTCTGAGACCAATCTCAAAAGAAGATATCAAGATGGTGATCCATCGATTTGTTTTCTTAGCCAACCTTCTATATGAGATTTTTGTCTAATATGAACCAAGCTTGGCCTCTTTTCCTCCTCAACCTAAAATAACTCATCGACCTTCACCATCAAGAAATCCAACAAATTCAAAACTTCATCTACCCTATTATAAATAAGCGTTAAAGTGGATCAAGAAACAATCCTCTCTTTCTCCCACTCCATTACTAGAACCATCTTAACCATTACCTTAAGTTTGTATGTATCAACCTTTTATTATACATATGAAGAAGAATTCCCACCTTTGGTTGATCATACAAACCCAGCCACCTAAGTAAGGAATATGCCATCCGTAAAAAAATCCTACTGTAGTTGACCCAAAATGATAACCTCTTACTGTCAGTCCTGCTGAGGCAATTCTAAATTCACAATAAAAAAAATGCTCAATCACAAAATCATCTTCTTAAAAAGATAGAGATGAAGGTAGAGTAAGTTTTTGTCTAAGTTCATCAAATAGATTGAAAACTCTCAAGTCATCAAAAAGATGTTCACTCTCTCATACTCTGATTGCAGTCTCAAAATGATGAAAAACGTCATGACTTAATGAGAATGATCGAGTAAAATATGTATTTTATAGATTTTAATAAAAAATCTATAGAGATTTATAAGCTTAAAAATCAACTTTCTTAAATTGAGAAAGACATAAAAAGGAAACCTTCAAATCCTCTACTTTCTGATTTTTTTGAACCACCCTCTCCAACAACTCCAATGTTCTCCCTTTACCATACCATAATAACACCAATACCTACACTTCTATACACTCCAACCACAACTAATGTAGAACAGATGGGATTGACAACTGATTTTTTTAATAAGAAATTAAGATTAGGAAAATTCCCTATAAACCATAAACCTACTACAAAGCCAAAGACTTGTACCTCTATGCAAATATCATCCTCCATTGAATCTATAGAAAACCCCCTTCTAAGATAGGGAACCCCCTAAAAATATTATGATAAACCCAATCACTATCTTCTTAGATAAAACTCCTCTAGAAATCCTATCCTTCTCTAAGGTTGACTATTTTACAAGGCACGCAGAATTTTTAGATTCTTCAACAAAGTTATAATATTTAAATGAAAAAGATATAGTTGATAAGGAAGAATTTCCTTTCCAATTTATGGTCAATCCATCTCCAACACCACAACCAGACGAGTCTTCAACCAATCCTCCTTATACGGTTGATCCACCAGAAAAAATGGATACAGACTCTTCAACACAAAGTGGACCATATGTTTCCAGTGGTATAGGACAATTGTTTACTTTTAATGATATCTCTTTAGATGATTATAGAGATAGACTCTAAAAGTTTCGAGCTTTGACTAAGAATCAAATGAAAAGGATAGAGATGACTCTTAAAGAAGTTCTTGAAGAATTTGTCATAAGAGTCATAGGAAAGTTATAACATTAGTATATGGCCCTTAATGAGTATGCAAAAACTTCAACTGATAGGAGCAACTAATGTTAGTGAATTTCTAATGAACATTCATTATGAGTTCATGGGCAGAGTTAAAGATGATACTAAGATAACTTGCAAAGAATATTTCAAGATGAGAAGTTGCTCCTCATAAAAAAGAGATTTAGATGTTCATTTTCAAAGAATGTCTAAAAAATTCTACAAACTCAATGGCTTCTTTAATCCTAATTTAAGATAAGCTTTCATATCCTCACTTCCTGAAACTTTGGCTACATCGATGCAAAGTTTGATTTAACAAACAAACAAACAGTTCATTGATCATTCTCTTAGAGAAATTTATCAAATAATGTTGTAGGCATTAGAAAGACTCTGTGAACACAAAAAGCTCATAGTTCAAATGATGGATATCCAAAAGGATCCCTTTCTAAAGATGTCCTGCAAAAGGCCTAATTTTCTCCTCAAATGTAATGGTGATTTAAAAGATTGTTATTATCCTTCAAAGAAAAAAGCACTATTTCAAAACTAAAGGTCATGACCCTAGGAAAAGATCAAAGAAATGGCAATTTATCATAAAGAAAAAATACGGAGGAAAGAAAAAGTTTGATAGATGTTATCTTAATGGCAAGAAAGGACATTATACAAAAAATTGCCCGCATAAGCCAAAACATGCTGTAAAAATGATCCAACTAATTCATATTTCTACTGCGATTGATATTGAAGATGTAGCTATTGAATCTCTTTTCTATTGATGATGATGCCTCTCTAAAAATAGTCTTTGCCATTCAAAACTCTTCATCCTTAGAGGATGAAATTGATCAAGAATTTAGTGGACCTTTCCACCCTATTAATTACTTCACTTAACCTCTTTCATGTCCTATAGATCTGCCAAACCAACTCAAAATTGATATTGATCATCCCATTCCATCAGCTTATGTTCATATTCTTCCATAAAAGTATGTAAAGCCAATCCAGGTAGTTACGTTCATAGACCCTGGTGCTTATTTATCCATCTTTAATCCTAAAGTCCTTCCATTGAAATATTAGGAGCCTTACAAACAGTATTTCAAGGCTACTAATGGAAAAATTTTTCATACCAATTTTATAATTGCCTCACCTATTATAATCTAATTCTTTCCTAGATGTCAGATTTATGCCAAACTTTTTATATCCATTTTATCTTATAAATATTTGCTTATTGGATTTTATCTCTATTGGAAGATTTTTAGACTCAGAGTTTTTTTTCTACAAATCTCAAATTTAAAAATTATTTCCAACCCTACACCACAGTATCCTCCATGTTCATGGCCTAAATACCACCACTTTTTACTTCAATCTAAAGAGGCATTCAAGCCCATTGATGTGTCAATATCTATACTAAATTTTTATCCGAACACTCTAACCCATTATGGACCAATCTAGTTGTTTTCATTTCCTTACCCTTTAAATAAAATAAAGACATCAACCTAACCAAAGCAACTCACCTAGAAATGACCTTAGAAGACTTAGCTTTAGCCTATCAAAAATGTTCTTAACTCTTAGCCCAAGGCATAATTAAACCAATCAATTCAGATTGGGATTGTTAAGCTTTCTATGTCAATAAGAGATCTAAACAAATTCATGGCAAGAAGAGATTAGTCATTAATTATCAACTTTTAAATCATTTTTTAAAGGATGATAAATTTCTTCTCACAAAGATCTCTTCTTTATTCACTTACTTATCAAAGGCTAAATATTTTTCCAAATTTGATCTTAAAGTAAGATTTTGGCAATTGGGTATCAAACCAAAAAGATCGTCACTAGACAACCTTTTGCAATCCTAACAGACACTGCTAATGGAAGGTCATGTCATTCAATCTCAAAGTTGCTCCATCACTATTCCAAAAAGCAAATGATGAAGATTTATGAACTGATCCTGCAAAGTACTTTGGTCTACATAGATGATATCCTACTTTTTTTCTTCAGATCAATTATCCCATCAAAAAGTGCTTACTTAGTTTACTGATCTTGCAAAGAAGTATGGTATCATGTTCTCCTCCATAAAAATGCACAATGTCCAGACAGAGATTGAGTTTCTTGAAATGATTTTCCAAGATGGCCAGTACAAACCAGGACCCTACATTGGTGCATTATTATTGAAATTCCGAGATAAGGATCTCTTTTGTAAGCAAATCTTGTAATTTCTTAGAATTGCAAATTATTTTAAAGACTTTGTTTCCACTTTACTAAAAAAGAAAATCCACCCCCAATGATGCTATTGAAGGACCTTCCTCAGTGGTTACACCAACAAACAATAGTTATAAAGATTTTTAAAGAAGAGATGCAAAATCTACCACATCTACAAATTCGTTTAATAGGAAAAAATTTTACAGACAAATGCTAGTGATCATTATTAAGAAACTATTCTTCTTGAAGAACAGGACAAAGAAGACCTTATGCTTTTACAAGTGAAAAATTCAAAGACTCAGAACTCCATTATCATTCCACTTTCAAAGAGATCTTAGCTGTAAAAATTATTGTCTAGGGCACAAGAAGGGGAGTTGAATTGGTGTTCAATTAAAAAATAAAATGAGGGATAAAGTGGTCGAGAAGTTAAGTAGAAGAAGAGAGAAATTGACACAAGTATTTATAGTGGTTTGGGTATTAACTAACTCTACGTTTACTCCTCAATTCTTTACAATTGGGTATTTCACTCAACTCAAATGGTGTTTCCAAGCTCACACCAAACTTTTACAACTTGTGTTTTCTAGGCTCACACAAAAAGCTCTAACAAGTGTTTTCAAGGCTCATACTAAAACCTCTTACAAGTGTTTTCAAGGCTCACATTAAAACCTCTTATAATGGTGTTTATTGCTCACACCAAATAATCACTTAAAGCATAAAGAATAATTGAAAGAATAAGTAGCAAATTTGTAACAGTTTGGTCACAAATTAATGAATTCTCTTCCATTTACATCTATTTGGTGGAGTATTTATAGTTCATATCCACCAAAGAGATGTTAAACTAAAACTATTAACAAATCTCAAAGATGTGCTAGCCAGATTCAACATTAAATGCTTGTCAGGCTGAAGTTGTGGTCGCTACTACCTATTTGCGGTTGCAAATTTCCAATTTTAGTTGAAAATCTCATTTGTGTCTAATGGCTAGTCCATGTTTCAGCTTTCATTGGTCATCCAAAAAAATATAGCCAGTATGTTATAACCACTCTCAAAAGTCATGGTAGTGAGATATTAATGCCTCGGACGCGACTGAGACCGTAAATTCCTCTGTTTTAAAGAGAAACCTCAATTGTTTGAGTTGCGACAGTGAACTAATTTTTGCCGTCGTGATTTTTTATCTTCAACGGACACCTAGGACACTTAGCAAGCTGAGTTTGTGGCTTTGGTTCCCTCCTTCATCATTATGAAATTCGCGATCGCGACAAAGGCATAACACACACCGTGAATTCTTTTGTGAATAAAGCTTTGCCAACTTTAGATGTCTCGCGGTAGCGAAGTTGTCTGTGAATTCTTCTGGCCTAGCTTCATCCTTCCTTATTACTGATTCGCGGTCGCAATTTATAATACACTCACCTCGAATTAAAGTGAACTTTATAAGGTTGGAGATTTGGACTCCATCCAACTTCCAATGACAAAATCTAACTTACAATCTACAAAAGAACACTTAATGAAAGCATTAAAATTGATCAATCTCTATTATCAAGATAAAAAAAGGTTCATGACTTAGGTTAAATCAACCTAGTCCAACAAAAATGCAATCAAAAGTTTGAATTTCACCTTTGGGAATCACTTTGTTGTCACCATGAACTATTCATCATTTTCGAAAATGCTAAAATTTAAAAGGAAAATTATGCCTCATCTATAGTTGGTAAGATGGAAAGAATGGCTCAACAAGTACACCTTTGATGTTGAGTATGTAAAAGGCGATAAGAACTTGATCCCAAATTTCTTATCCAGCCCACAAACCATTTCCCTTGTTTATCCAAAAAAGACCATTCCTTTTTTTTTTTTTCGTGGCTTCATCTTCCTCAAAACCATAACCTTACTTGAAAACAAAGGCAACTCTAAAAGTTTAGTTCCCAACTACATATACCAAATTTATTGAACTTATGAAGAGACAAATCTTTTCCTATTAGTCTCCTCATAAGATAATTTGGACCAACCTACCCTGACATCATTGGTTTTCATCCAAATTACTTGTTCCTCAAGGTTTATACTTTCCTAGATTTTTCCACAAAAATAGGTTGTTACTAAAAATGGCCAAGAGAACTTCTTTGTCTTCTATGGTATCTTTTCATCTTTACACCATAGCAATGGAAATTAGACCATATCACTTTTGTTCTTATCTCACAAAAATAAAAGAACAGCATAGGATCAATCTTCATATGGTGACTTTTCTTGAATGGTTTCAACCTTTGGATCAATGGATGTCATTTTGTAGTGCAAGGTTCAAGCATTGTGGTCTACAGTTAGTACTTGGAAAAAGGATCATTCTTACATTTCACTAACTCTATTTTGTTAACAAATAAGGTTTTAGACCAATGCCAATATTCCAAGTCTATGGAGAAAATCAATTCTCACTATGCTATCACGATGTATTCGATTATCACAATGAGTTTCGAGAACTTTAGAGACACATGCTAGCAAAATAAAGTTGTTCTTGATGTTTATTATGAACTTGCACTTGATTTTCATCATGAACTCACTCTTCAAGGAGTAATTGTTTGTGAATTAGTTGTTCTTTAAAATTTGAATAGTTATTTTGAAGAAACCTAATTCCATACCAATTGTGGGAATTATCATATGATCTTTCACTTCCTCAAATTCAATATTTTAAGGAAAATCACTCCCACTAAGTTTAAGATAGTTAAGAAATTTAACATTTTTAGCATTAATAATTCTAAGAGAATGATTTAAACAGTAAAATCTATATCCTTTTGAGTTCATTGCATAATTGATGAAATATCCATTGTTTGTCCAATTTCTTTAAATTTAGATTATATACCTTTACTTCAACTAGACATCCCCATACATGAGAATGATTTAAATTGGGTTTCCATCATTTCCATAATTCATATAGTGTTTAAAAAATAGTCTTTGATGGAACTCTATTTAAGATATATACTATAATTTTCCAAGCTTCACTACAAAAGGATATAGGCAGATTAGTATAACTAATCATGCTTCTAACAATGTCGATAAACATACAATTCCTTCTTTCAGCTATAACATTTTGTTGTGGTGTACCAAGCATAGTATATTGACTAATGATGCCTTTTTCTTAAAGGAATATAGGAAAGGGACATATAAATTATCCCCTTTTTGTGTACGTTCCATAGTATTCCCCACCTTTGTCTGACCTTACTATTTATTTTTATTTTTATTTTTTGTCTTTGTTTCTCTACTTTTGCTTTATATGTTTTAAAGACATCAAATGTCTTTGCTTTACCATTTAGAAGATAGAGCTACATATACCTTGTATGGTAATCAATAAATGAAATAAAACATTTATGCCCATTGAGACAAGGAATATTAAATGGCTTGTAATGTGTGTATGATCTCTAAAATTTCAAAACTCCTTCTAGCACCTTTTGTGGACTTCTTTCCCTTTATGTAACCCAAATAAGTACCTAGATCAATAAAGTCAAGAGTTTTGAGAACTCCATTGTTTACTAACCTTTTCATTCTTTATGGAGATATGTCCTAATCTCCTATACCACAAATTAAATGAGCACTCATTGACAATACTATGCTTTATGCATGTTTGAAAAATTGCATTCATAATTGGGGTCTAAATTAAATTTATATAAATCATCAACCAAACATCCTGTGCCAATAACTCTTTTATTTTTGAACATCTAAGTCTTCAAAATTAAATCTAAAACTATGTTTAGCCAGTCTAGAAATTGAAACTAAATTTCTTTAAAATGAAGGAACATAAAAAGTGTTTTCAAGATCTAAAACAAAACCATTTTCTAAAGCTAATCTGAAGGCCCTGACAGCTTTAACTTGTGAACACATCTGATTGCATGAATAGATGTTTTGTTCACTTCCTATCAACTTATTTTGGCTAAGAAAGTCTTACAAGTTATTGATAATGTGGATTGTAGAACCAAAATCAATCCACCAAGTTTTATTTATAACATCAACCAAAAGAGACTCATAACATGTTATGGATATGAATGTACCTTTCTTTTTAAGTCACTTCTTGTACTTGATATAGTCCTTTTCATATGTTTCTATTTTTTTTTTTTTTACAAAAGAAGCAGGCATCCTTATTGTCATATTTCTTCATTGGCACCTTTCCATCCTTCTTTCGTCGGGGAATACCTTTGTCATTTTTCTTGTTGTCCTTTCCATTAGTCATAAGATTGGCAGTTCCATGCCTCATATCAAGTTTCTCATATTTTAGCCTTTTATCCTCTTGCACACACATGGTCAAAAGTTCATTGATAGACCAATCTTTTTTGAGTGTGTTATGGGATATTTTGAAAGGATTGTACTCTATAGGCAAAGAGTTTAGTATGAAATGGACAAGAAAAGCATCAAAAATATCAATTTCAAGGACTTAGGTTGAGCAACAATATCTCTCATCCACATAATGTGCTCACACTCCCTTAAAATTGTTAAATTTCATTCCTAAAAGTTTTTCATGGAGGTGTTTGTTAATGCCTTATCAGAAGTAATAAATTTGTTCTTCAATTGCTTTCATGAGATCCTTGACATCCTCTCGTTGTGGGATTAAACCCCTAATGCACTTGTTTACATGAGCCTTCACGAGCATCATGCACAAGCAATTAGATTTCTCCTATCACTTGCGTTGAGAACTCTATAGTGGCATACTTGATTTTATGACAGTAGGTGGTGCATCCTCATGAACAACCAAGTCAAGATTGATACACCTAAGTGATCGAAAGGTTTATTCTTTCCAGTCAACAAAATTGTCACCACGTAGCATTAGAATATTATAAGTATTCATGAGGGCAGTAGGAAAAACTGCATTAGATAAAGAAAACATAATAAATTTCATGCTATGTGGACAAAGGTAGCAACATGCATGATTTCATCAATTTGTATGAGAAATTTTGATGAATACAAAATAAATAATCCATACTTGAGGGCCTCAAAATATTGATTTTGTATTCAAAATTCATTACTTTATTACAATTAATTTATAAGAAAATAATTACGTTTGTGTGGGTCAAATAATCATTTCTATAAACTAATTGCACATAGATGTCATTTATTTTATTGACTCAAATATATAAACTATAAAATACTTTATTATTTGGGATGTTTTGGTTGTTCCCAAGATAAAAATATATATATATATATATATAATATAAAATTATGACATCTATTTAAATGAACAATTCAATAGACATTTAATTTGTATAATCCCATATAAATCAAAGTCTATACAATGACCGAAACATATTAATCTCAAATATGATATGTCTGACAAATATGTGGACTTGTTCGTTACGGTCACAAATACAATCAAAATAATAGATATTCAAATAAATATGCCAAAAATTGATTACTAACATCAAATGTTATGAGAATTCACCATAACCATAAAAATAATTAGACTATACTAGTAAATAAAATTAACTACAAATTGATTTGTTCAATAAAAATTTTTATGAAATCAGACCTCACATTGTTTAATAATAATAATTATTATTATTATTATCATGATATGTAATTGATTGCCAATGGGTTTTGCTTGGCAAGCACTTATAGAAACCTAGAATCTAATCTTTAACCAGGTAGGAGAATCAAGATTATTAAAGGGTTGTTCTAAATGTCATTTTTATGTGTTTCTTCTGGTATATACTCTTTGGGCATGATTCGACAGTATATTGGAATGATTCATTTGACCATGAACTTGTCTAATTTATGAGATATGTTGCAAAGGTTGTAACCACTCTTTTATGGGGTTTGATAATGGTTAAATTGGTTCATCTATAAGCAAGTGTGTGTGTCTACACACACACACACACTACCAAAATAACAAAACATCAACAATGTTTGATAAATGATAACTTAGGATTCAAAATATCAATAATCTAAAATTGAGTTTCCATTAAATATATTAAAAGAAACCCACATGCCAAAAGAAAAAGAGTAAAAATGAAAATAATTAAGTAATACCAAAATCTTCTTTTGAAAACAAAACTTGTTAACTCTTATATCATACTGAACAATGTGGTTAAAGTATGGCTCTGATGCCACTATTGTAAAATAAAACATGAATTTTGTAAATATAATTTAAGTTCAGAATAAATTATCAATACCTGAAACTCCAATCATGATTGTTTAAGTAAATTAAAGCACAAAACTCAAACTCTTTGTATTTAATATCTTTTAGCCTACTCAAAAATAACATAGAATGCCAATTAATCTGATGATATAATCATAGACATTTATATTTTAGCTAGGCTAAGGACTATAATCCAGATATATTCTAAATTGTTTCCTACCATCAAGGAAACACTTAGCTATAATCAATAACTATTGTAATCTTATCTAAAATTTCATTATTATCCAACTATTTAACTTAAATAAATAAATTAATTTATCAATAAGTAGGCCACTGAAAGTCTCTTTTAAAAGAGATGTGTATCATAAATTTGGCACTTTATTTCTTATTTAAAATGTCATATTTAATTTTCCAATGTCCATTTATTGTTGACATGCATAGTAGTTTATTACGGTAAATTATATTAAAGAAGAGAAGAGGTATTGCTTCGAGAATTTTTTTTTTCTGATTTGTAGGAGCAAATTTTTATCGTCTAATTGTTTATCTATTGGTAGCAGAAATCTTTATCCTTGAGAAACATTTAAAATATGTTAGATAATAACTATTGTTTAAGTTGGATATTTAATTCTTTGACGGTATGATTCACATAATAACTTAATAGTTTTGATATGTTTTTCTTTAGAAAAGTAAATATATGTGCTATATATGAATAAGACATTTTTATTTTTTTATAGTAATATTTTTTTATTAATTTAAATTTATATAGAGTTATCAAAGTTATATGCTTGTAAAAAGTTTTTAAGTCAAGATGTTGTTGTGTTATTTGATTTGTTGCTTGAGTATGAGACTAAAATTGCCTACAAAATTGAAGAATAATATGTTATAATGAGGATTTGAATTTTTATAATAGTATTATAAAGTTTGTTTTCCTACATGATTTCTTCTTGGTTCATTTCATTGAAACTTGATTCAGGCCATATGAGTAATACTAATTTTATTAGCATTGGTATGGAGTTATATGAGGTGAAATATGACAATTTTATTTTAGACATTGTAATTCTTTTTTTTGCTTGAACCATAATTATTTTATAGTGATGTATGACTTCATGTTTTAATGTTATTTAATACAATGAATTTGAAGAGTTAGCGGTTATTTAATTTTATTGTTAAGGAGGCATTAAGTGTTTTTTTTAATCTTTTTATTTATTAGAATTGATTGTTAGTATTTTTTTAGTTAATGTATATGATATTTTTGTTAATGAAATGGACATAATTTATTGCTACATAATTTATATTATATGACACATATATTTGTAATTTTTTGCATCCTTATTTTATAAAATTATAGATTTATTTTAATTAATTTAATTTAGATTGATTGCTTTAATTGTGCATAAATCTTTTTTTTAGTAAATATAATATATTTAATTTATTGTTTTGGAATATATATATATATATATATATATATATATATATATATATATATATATATATATATATTAGAAGAGTCAAACAAAGATTATAAGAACCCATCTTGGCATATCCATAAATCAAAAGATTATAAGAAATCAAACTACGTTCAGGCATTCTATCAAACAATTTTGGAGCAATGCCCATCTCGCCACATTTGCTATGCATATTGAGAAAATTGTTGAGCAAGAAGAGACATGACTTAAAAGTAGTTTTTATAATGTGGGAATGAACAAGCTTTGAATGGCCAATCGAGTCCATAGACAAAGATGAGAGACAGCTATATAATTGACAATAGGATTAAATGGGAGGCTAAGAGACAATAGTTACAACATGAAATAAATGAATGAAAATTACGCACAAACATATTAAATAGATTGAATAAAAATTTAATAATGACTTGTCATATCAATATATATATCACCAAATTTAAAGAAATTTCATCATATCAGTATTTTGTCTTAGCTTTATATATATATATATATAGTCAAAATATTGATATATTAAAATTTTATTGAGTTTTACTTTATTTAAACTCCCATGACAAGACATTGTACATTAATTAATTCTTGATTTATTGATTCATTCATTCATTGACATGTTTTTTCTTCAAGTGACTTTCTTAGTACATTAATTTTTGTAAATGTAACTACATTCTAAAAAATATATTACCTAAACTCACATGTCAAGACATTGTACATTAATTAATTCCTGATTTATTGATTCATTCATTTATTGACATGTTTTTTCTTCAAGTGACTTTTTAATGCATTAATTTTTGTAAATGTAACTGTATTACGAAAAAAATATTACCCATTTGATTTATATATCGATACTTGGATTTTATGACAAATGTATGTTAATTGTTATTTAATGTGTACTCATTAGTTGTGAAATAATATTTAACAAAATGGAATAATTTGATTTTATTTTAAACAATTAAGCATAATTTAATTGATTTATTTATTTTTTTTGAATTTATAGGAAACAAAGATTTATTTAAATTTTAGCAATTATAATTACAAATGAATTTTATATGAATTTAATTAGAGTGGCACATTTGAAATAAAAGCTTATTAGACCTATTTTATCATCATCACCGAGTCCTAAGAATTGATAAAAGGAAAGAGAGAAAATATTTTAATAATAAATAAAAAATTATTGATTCATATTTTATATTTTGAAATTTTAAAAGAATAATTGTGAATATTCAAATATACAAAATTTATTATTTATTATATTTGATATTTATAGATTATTAAAATAAAATATAAATTATTTAACTCTAAAATTGTGAAGAGATTAAATTTACTGTGCAGTATTATTATTTATTAAGCTTTCTTTTTTATTTTATTATATTTTATTATCATAATTTTTTTTATACAATTTCATCTATACGGTCTTAAATAATTTAATACTAACTTTAAATCGAGCAAAGCTCGGAATATCACCTAGTTGAGAAGATATTCATGTTTGTTTGCTTTACTATCAACCATTTGTTTTTTATGTTAAGCATATCGCTCATCACCCAACTAAGCTCAGTGCTTTAGGTGGTGATTATTGTCTTTTGTCATTGGGAGTGTCCAACTCAATTGAACTTTTTTTTTGTTATAGGATGTTGTTTCTCCTCGAGTTATAAAAATTTATTTTCTTAAAAAAAATTAGAAAATAACATAATGGACAAGAAAAGAAAGAGAGAATAAAATTGATTCACAATTATTTTAAATTAAAAGATCATATGAGAAAAAAAACTACGTCAAGAATTTATAAAAACATAATACATTTATAAAGATACATATAATTTTGTTTAGTTGGATTTAAAATTTTTTAAAGCAAATTGATTATCTTTGATCTTAAAAAATTTAAATCAAGCCAATCAATTAAGAATAATAAGCTAAAATATAAGTATACTAGCAAAGTTATTCACCCGATGTTGTGGGTTAGAATCGTTCGATTTTTTTATATTAAATTATATATTTTATTGATGTATAAAGTTCAATTATATTGTTATCAAAAAATTCTGAAATAAACTATATGTATTATTAGAAGTTGCTATAGATAAAGTATGGCTAATAAAATAAATTTCAAATTATTAAGTTTATATATTCTAAAGAAGAAAATAGATTCATAAAGGTATTTTGTCTATACTAAAAATATAAAAACAATTTTTATCAAGTTATTTAGTTAACACAGTATCTGTATGAGGCTATATTATAAAAAAATTTTAAATTATGCGTTATTATTTAAGACATAAAATATATATACATAATAGTTATTGTGTGTATATTGTTATGCTTAGTATTAATTTATATTTTACATAGAATCGCTCAAACTTAAAAATATAAAATAAATTACAAAAAATATACTAAAAATATATATACATAACAATTGTTTTAGAATAGAAAATATTTTATATATTTGTCTTCCTAACCTACTTGAAGCACATTTTGATCCCCCAATCCTTGGAAGTTCTACTTAGATATTTTCACAAGGATACATTTTTAGAATAGAATAAATAGAAGCCCTTGTTGGAGTAAGGGGCAAGAATGTGTTTAAATCAAATAAGAATACACTCCTATAAAATCAGCTTTTGGGGATAGATGACTCTTTACTAAATTTTCTTTTGAAGAGAAGAGGCTAATTTGTATCCTAATTCTAAGTAAGAAACCATTAGTGAAAAGGATTGTAGCATCAATGTTTTTAATCATTGCATTATATGTAAATTTTATGTCATGTTTAGAAATTAATTATTTTGATATGTAAATTATATAACAAAAATATTTTTTTCAAACTTTAATAATAATGAAAATTGCTACCCCTCATGCATCAAAAGAGAGGGATTGAATTGGTGAAAATTTTAAAAGTTAAAGGGAATTCAAACACTAAAATTGTAAAGGAATTGGAAAGAGAATATCAACATACAATAATTTATAATGGTTCAAGTGTTAACTAACTACATCCACTCGCCAATTCACTAATTAGGTGTTTCACTAACTTTTTTTAGGTTTTACAAGCTCAAATAAAACTTAGTGGTTAGGCACACACCCAACCCTAGTTACACTTTGTGTTTAAGGCTAACACGTAACCGTACAAGAGTTTTTACAACTTAAGACTCACTCTAAAACCCAAAACACAATGTTTAAGTCTCACACTTAACCTTTTTTTTTTTAAGTAATGAATACTCTCAATGAATAAAGTATAGATGTAATTAAAAGAAAGAGAATTGAGAAATTAACTTGCAAAAGTTTGGGCAAAATAAGACCATTTGATGGAGTATTTATAAGTTTCAACCACCAAAGACCCATTGCTAAGGAAACTATATGCAAATCTTCAAGATTTGGTAAGTAATTAAATGCTTGTCAAAAGAATTTTGCGATCAGGATCGCGATTGACAATTTATGCTAAGAATTACTCTTTTGTAATCAAGATTTTCAAATGTGTCTAACAGCTAGTGACATATGGCGTTTGCTCATTTATTATTCCAAACTAGCCATTGAAATGCTCCATTGTTTGTAGATGTCTTAATGGTGAGAGGAATGCCACTGTCACAATTTAGGATAACACCAGAACACTACACCACAAACATCACCATGAAATAAACCAGAGTTTTTAGTTCATCCTTGAAATTAAGTCTTGCATCTCATTCTTTGCAATCATGAACTTCAAATTACATAATGGCTCCTTGGACATATGTCATACTTCAATAAGTTTCCTGAGTGATCGTTGAAGCGGTTTTTGAAGAGGTTTGAAGGTCGTGATCGTGATGACCAAAATAATGGTCATAACGAGCCAAATGGTGGTTGTGAGTTGGTTGTCTTAAGCATGAATTACATGCCAATTTTTAGAGACTTGGAGATTTCACTTTCATTTAATTTGCAACTTAATTCCTATCTTATTTTCTACAAGAACAACAACACTTAACTAAGCATTAGAACCTTTTAATGTATATTGTCAAGATCAAAATGTTGGTTTGGATGGTAAGGCAACCCAAAAAAGGGGGTGAATTAGGTTATAAATAAAAATCACAAACACACAAACTAAGTAGCAAAAGTCACAAACACACAAACTTAGTAAAAGTCACAAACACAAGTGAATACATAGATTTTATAGTTATACGACAACATGCCTACTGCACTCTTTAAGTTTTCACTTAGGCCTTTCTATTCCTTTTATAAGCTTAGGAATAACTTTGTCCCTTTTCAATCACTCTCTTTTACAAGAAACAAGAGAGCCAACCTAACCCTTATATTTCTGAAAGTATACATGTATCTCAATTAGGCCACAAATGCACTTTCAATGCTCAATAAAATCTACTTTCAAAAGAGTAATAAAAAATAATCCTCACTCAACCTAAATACAAAAGCAACACCAAAAGATTTAAACAAAAAGCTTACTAAATGTTTACAAGTTGTTCATAAGTGTTCATAAAGTTTTATCCATCAATTTAGTCTTTAGAAAAGCTTCTTATATACCCAAACTACAAAACTAACTGTTGGAGAGAGATAATACCCATTGTTTCTCATCAATGCCCATTAAACTTATAATGGATAGCTTCAATGCCCATTGTCAATCTTTCTTATGTATTGATGTCAATTTCAATGTTCATTGGCTCATGATCAATGCCTATTGTGGATTTCCCATAAAACATGAACTTGATGCTTTATTTTTCAAACTCATGCAAACATGCTTCAAGCTTGTTGAGAAATTCGTAATACCCATTGAAAACTCCTTCAACACCTGTTAAAAAGGGTTAATGCTCATTTTAAGTTACAGAAGATTTAACTCAAGTTGGAGCACATTTCAATGTATGTTACGAATTTGTAATGCCCATTCTTGGGTCTAGATCAACACCCATTGCAAAACTATATTGCCCATGGTGAGGTCTAGTGTGCAAAGCTCATCCTAGAGCATTTCTTCAATGCCTATTGGGAAAGAATAACGCCCATTATGAGGTCTAAAAAGCTTTTGGGCATCTGCAACACTTATTCATCACCTATTAAGCATTCTCCCAATGCTCGTTAAAGAGTTCAAAGATTATTGTTCATTTTTCAATGTATGTTGAATTTGCTCGATGCCCGTTAGAGACTTGTAACACCTGTTGGAAAGCATTATCACAACATTCTCCCCCTACAGTATACAAAAACATTAAAATATAAATATTATAACTTTTTAAGATTTTGTCATTATTTTATTATCATTCAAAAAACATCATTCAAAGTAAAAAAGTAATGTTAATGCCTTGGGGTCATATGTTCTTCAAATATTTTTCCACTTAACACAACACAAAGTGAGGTTTGACTTAGATTTAACCAATCCAGTCCAATAATATCCTTCTTTTGTATTTTGACAATTTACATTGAATTTTCAAAGTATATAACCTCAAGCATGCATATCCTTATAGGTTTTAAGTGTACAAAACTCACAATGAAGTTAGAAATTATAGTTCTTTAGACTTGCAAGCAATTTAAAACACTTAGACGTAAGATTTAGAGTTTTATAATTTACTCTTCAGTCAATGCTCTCCTTCATTAGTCTAATTAATCCAAATTAACATTCATTTTGCATATAATAACCCAATTTCTCTCCCCCTTTGTCAAGATCAAAAAGAAAGGGGAAGGAAAAGAATAAGTGAGAAGGATGAAACACATTCCTTAATCAAACACAACTGGCTATAAGTGTCAATCAAATGCATTAATCATTTACAAGAATAAGAATACGATAGAGATGAACAAAAAGGTGAAGAACATTTTCATTAAAGAGAAATACCCAAACATTACAAACATTCCATAAAATTTTAAAAATATACATATGTTTGATCACAAGTTGGACCTTTCAATTAAAAAACAAAAATCATAAAATAAACATAAAGGAAATAAAAAGTGAGGATGAAAAATGGAAAGGAAAGAACAAAATAGGAAACTAAAAAGTGGGGGAAAGGTCATCATCTCCTTATTCTTGTTCTTGGTTTCATTTATTCTTTGAGTATTCTCCTTTTTAAAATTAAGAAAATAATGAGTAAGCTTCATTTTCTCTTAAATATCCACTATAACATTATAAAGATGACTAAGAAGCTTGAATCTTCATAAGATTCTCATGGCCCATAAGAGTTTTTCAAGCCTTTGATCAATAATAGTAGAGAAATGGGAAGAGGAAAAGGTTGAGATAGAGCCCGTGCCTTTGGTTCTTATGGTGGCTCTTCTTAGCCTTCTCCAAGCATAAGTTTTCTTCTTTTTTGTTATTGTCAGGCTTTAAATCACTCCTTCAACCCTAAGTAGATATTCATAAGTATGAAGCCTAATTGCTTTGGCATTTAGAAGAAAGATAAGGTCAAGGTAATTTGTGTTTGAAAGATAGATGGTCTCAAAAAATTATTCATTTTATGGGTTTAAAGCACCCACATAACTATAGATGGTTATGATGTAGGAGAAGAGTAAAATTTGTCCATGTTTGGACTTACTCAAGTGAGCTAGTTGGTCAATGAAAAATCTCTCACTTTGAATAGGCTTACCTTCAATAAGATAGTAGAAGAAGCAAAGGTCTTTTTGCGATACCTTTTCATTGCCATCACTGTGGGCACTGATGGAAAGGTAATTATGCAGTGAAGTAGCCAAAAGGTAAGGGTGTTTATATGTTTGGCTAGGGTAGTTTTAGAGTCATGTGCTAAAACTCACAAAATTCAAGGTGAAGTTAGCTAAGGTTCCAAGGGACATTGTCACTAATTTGGAAATTAAAAAAGTTAAATAAAAAAGAGGAGTAGGTGATGTAAAGGGTTGGCTAAAACATCTAAATAGAAAGGCCATATGAACTTGTTGTTGTTGCGGGGTCTTTACTAATCTCTATGATGGTTAGGAACACTCTAGTTACTTTATCATAACCCAGTTCATCAATAAAAAACCAAGGTTAGAGAGGTATCCCTTGATTTCACCTTTAATCTTAAGAGATTAGAGCACAAATTGTAAAAGGATCTTGTATATTTTATTCTTTATTCTTGATGGTTTCATATAATTTCTTCTCTTTTGAGGTTACTCCTTTCATAAGGTGTAATAGTGTTTGCCTAGAAGAAAAAGAGAAGGTGAGAGGGGTTTTACGATTATTAATGTCTCTTAGGTGTTTCTATTTTGGAGCCATAACGGGAAAAAGATGAGTAGAATGAGAGAATTTGAGAGAAAGAAAGTGAGAGGAGAAAAGTGAGAAAAATGAATGAGAGGCTTGGAAAAGGGTTTAAATAGGCAAAGAAAGGATGAAAAATGACTATTTTTGCATTAAATGCAAGAAACGAGCTATTAGAGTGAAGGAGTTATTACTTAGTAATTTTTATAATTTGCAATTATTAAAGGTAAGTCACGATCATGAAATATAAATTATGTGATTAACGAATAGTTTGACCTTAAAAAGACGCATTGAAAAATGGCTAGATTTTGAAAGTTTTGAAATTTTAAGATGGAAAAAGGATGTTGTGAATGCAAAATTTGAAACTTTTTGAAAATTCAAAATGTCTAATAAATCTTAAGTGTAAAAACAATTCTCAATTTACACATAAGTTTCAAAAACAATCTCAAAAATGAAATTTTCTTAAATAACCCATAAACTAAGTGATCAATTTAATTTTCAAATGATTAATTCAAGCATTTAAATATAGAAAAACTCAATTGTAAGTTGAAATAATTCATCTTACCATAAGATAAACAATTCAAAGTAATTAGATATCATCATATACATATCAAACATACCAATTACCAATCAAACAACAAAGAATGCAAATAATTGAGACTTTTTTTTTTCATTCTATAGAGCTTTCATCAAGCATCTGTAGTTCCCTTTTAATGAAGTTCATGCTCTCTTCATTAAAAGGTTTAATGAAAACATTCACTAATTGATTGTTAGTGTTAATAAATTTAATACCATTTTGCACATGGTCTCTCAAGAAATGATGTTAATGTCTATATACTTGCTTTTTTAGTATTAGATGGGATTCTTTCAAAGATTTATTACACTTGTGTTGTCATATTTGATGGGAATATGATCAACATCTTTACCATAATCCTTGAGTTTTTTCATTCAAAGAACTTGAGTTCAATAACAATCCACCACCACATATTCCACTTTGACAATGGACAAGGCAACCGGAACTTACTTCTTACTAAATGAAGAAACAATACATTCACCAATAAATTGTCAAGTTTTAAAGTGCTTTTTTTTATCAAGTAAATTACTGATATAACTTACACCTAAATATCTAAGAAGACTAAAAGATGAGTCCCTAGGATACCATAAACCTAAATTATAGTTCCATATAAGTGTTTCAAAATTCTTTTGACCACATGCAAATGAGATTCTTTTTTATATGATAGAATATTGCATATAACGAACATTACACATGATTTTAGGCCTACTAGCAGAAAGATAGAGAAGAGAATCAATCATACCTCTATCGTTTTCTTATTTATAGACTTACCCAATTCATGTTTGACAACTTTAATTGATGAACCCATTGGTGTCTTAGTTATCTTGCATCCATCCATACCAAATTTCTTGAGTAGCTTTTTTGTGTACTTAGATTGGTTAATGAAGATGCCCTTTTTGCATTGCTTGATTTGAAGACCAAGGAGAAACTTAAGCTCTTCTATCATTTTCATTTCAGAATTCCTAGTCATACACTTAGAAAAATCCCCACAAAGAGATTCATTAGTAGCACTAAATACTATATCATCAATGCATATATTCTTTTTATGCTTTTTCACAAACAATATAGTATCAACCTTGTCCTTTTCAAAATTATTTTTCAAAAGAAATGGATTAAGTCTTTCATACCAAGCTCTAAGAACTTGTTCAATAAGGCCTTAGTTAATTTGAAAACATAGTTTGGCAAATCGTAAGACTCAAAACCCAATTGTTGTTCAACGTAAACTTCCTCCTTTATAAGACCATTTAAAAATGAACTCTTGACATCCATTTGAAAAAGCTTAAAATTCATATGACATGCATATGTAAGAAGAATCTTAATTGCCTCTAATCTAGTAATCAAAGTAAAAGTTTCATCATAATTAATGCCTCCCTTTTAGTTGTATACCTAATTAACCAATCTAGCTTTGTTCTTAATGATGGACCTTTGCTCATCCAACTTGTTCTTGTACACCCATTTGCATCCCACAATCAGGTGCTTTTTATATCTTGGAATAAGCTCCTAAACTTTGTTTCTCTCAAATTGGTTGAGTTCTTCTTGCATAGAAATCACCCAACAATCATCATTAAAGTCTCATCAATAGATTTTGGCTCAATTTGAGAGACAAATGCAAGGCATTAAGTTGAGATCTAGTACTTACACCCTTTAAGGTCTCTTTAATGATGAGTTCCTTTGGATGGTTCTTAGAGTACCTCAAATCCTTAGGTAGCTCTTGAGATTGGTTCTTCTCTTATTATGGTTGTGGTTGCTCAATCTCTTAATGTGGTTCCTTCTCTTCAACTTCTACTTCACATTCCTTTTGGAGTTAGATTAAGCTTTAGCATCTCAAATTCACCTATAAGATCATCAACAAAAGAATCTTTCTAAAGATCAAGTTTACTAGACTCATCAAAAATAACATTTATAAACTCTTTAACCACCATAGACTTTTTGTTACAGACCCTACAAACTTTACTAATGGTAAAATAGCCTAAGGAAATGCATTCATCAATTTTAGAGACAAATTTTTTAAGGTTATCCTTAGTATTTAAAATGTAGCATTTGCATCCAAATACTTTAAGGCATGAAAGTTTGGGCTCTCTTCCATTCCAAACTCATAAAAGGTTTTATTTAAAACTGTTTTTTTTTTTTTTGAAAACTCTATTTGTAATGTAATAAGAAGTGTTGATAGTTTCGACCCAAAAGTAATTTGGAAGTGAATACTCATTGATCATAATTCTAACCATCTTCACTAAAGTTCTATTTTTCCTCTCTATAACATTATCTTATTATGTAGTTCTATAAGCCAAAAAATTATGAGAAATACCATTTTATAAATTATAGTTTTCAAAATGCTCATTTTGAAATTCCATTCCATAGTCACTTTTAATACTAGAACTGAAGTAACCCTTTTCATTTTGAACTCTTTTTGCACTTTTAATGCATCAAAAACATCCTCTTATGAGTTAAGAAACTAACCCAAGTAAACTTTGAGTAATCATCAATAAGAACAAATGCATAATTCTTATCACCCAAGCTAGCATTTCTAGTAGGTCTAACCAAGTCCATATAGATAAGTTGAAGTGGTATAGAAGTATTGACAATATTTTTAGATTTAAAGAATGATTGATGGTGCTTCCCCATTTGACAAGGTCTACAAATCTTATTCTTGATGAACTTTAGCTTTGGAAGACCTTTCATTAGTTCTCTTTTTAGGAGATTTTGGAGAAGCTCTATGCTTGGATGCCTAAGTCTTTAATGCCAAAGCCATGATTCACTACAAATGGATACAAGACATCTAAAAGATTGATTAGCTAACCTTCCACCCTTAAAGAGTACATTGTCATCTACCAAGATAGTGACAAGGCATTCTCTAAAGTCAAAAGTGACTTTATTACCTTTATCACATAATTGACTTACACTCAATAAATTATGCTTTAAACCATCAATAAGAAAAATATTATCAATTAAGGGGCAACCCTTTTTACCAATAATACCAATACCAATTACCTTACTCTTGCCATTATTTCCAAATGTGACATTTTCACCATCTTTTTCTTTAATGGATGTGAATAGTTTTCCATTTCTGATCATTTGCTTTGAGCATCCACTATTCACATGTTAATCATTATCATCCTTGGTGATGTCAAAGCATTCCTACAAAACACAATAATTTCATCTATATTTAGGTTACCAAGCATACTTAGGTCCTAGTGGATTAGGCTTAAAAGGATCCTTAAGTTTAAGGTAAGCCTTTTTAATATAACACATTAATGTGACCATATCTCATGCAATAATGACATTAAAGTTTGGACTTGTTAGTCTTCCTATTTTGAATCATTTAGTATGAGTAAAGGGTCTTCCCATACCATTATTATGAGAATCCATGTAAGAGAGGAGTAAAAGTTGTGTGTTTTAGTGTATGCCTCTCATTATACATTAATGCATGGTTAGTTCTTAGAGGCTTAGCTCTAGAACTTTAAGGTATCTTTCTTTTACCTCTAGGCATGGGAGGCTTAATGCTAAGAGCACTTCTCTTCTCAACCACCTCTATACTGAAAGTTTGAGGAGTAAAAGCTTGAATGAAAATAGGAGGAGAAGAAGTGGATGTAGTGCCTCCATCATAGGTAAGGCCATGTCTCACTATGGATGACCTTTTAGATATAATTAATGTATCTAAGGCCTTCTTCCCTTTGTGGAATTCAGAGATGGAGTGTCTCAACTCAATAACTTCATTTTTAAAAAAGTATTTTCTTTTCTTAAAGAATCTTAAAGGAGGTTTTAAAAAGTTATTCTAAACTTTTTTAAGTTCTTCATTAAAAGTCTTCAAGCTAGAAATAAGCTCATTTAAACTTTAAATTCCTCCTCAAGTTTAAAATATTTTTTCTTATATAATTTCATTTTAAGGCCATAGCTTCAAGAAGCTCATCATTCTCATCTTCAAAACTATCCTCATTACAAGATTGGAAAGAAGTATTTACCTCATTAGAAGATTCCTCTTAAGCCATGAAGGAAAGATTTAGACCTCCATTCTCCTCCTCTTCATCACTTAAGTAATCATCATCCTAACTAGCTTTAAAGCTCTTCCTCTTCTCCTTATGCCACTTCCTTTTCTGTTTAAGCTTCGGACATTCAGTTTTGATGTTTACTTGCTTGCCACATTCATAGTAAGTCACACCATTCTTCTTTTCTTTAGATGATGCCTTTCTTTAGTTCCTTCTTTCTCTTATTTTCTTATCATCAGCTCCTTGCATTTCCTTGATAACATGGCAAGCTCTTCTTCTTCTTTGTCACTTCCATCCATATAAATAAACCTTGCCTCCATATATTTGTCCTTTATGGTTGATTTGAGAGTAAGCATTTTCTTTTCTTCTTATTCTCTCAACTTTTTTTTATCTCATAATCCTTCTTGATAAACATTTCATGAGTGAGTATCCTTTTAATGAGGACATCAGTTGGTATTTTACTAATGTCTTTATTAGATTCTTTAATACTACACACTTTAGTAGTAAATTTGTCTAAGGGAGTAGCATTAAGAATTTTGAAGTTGACATCTTCCTTGGATACATGTTTTCTAAGCTTCCTTATGTTGTTGACAATGGCAAGAAGCCTATTTGCCATGTCGATGATGTTCTCATTCTTCTTCATCATGAAGAGCTCATATTCAATGACATATATGCCCACTTTTCTTGATTTCACTTGCATGTTGCCTTTAGGATAATTCATTAGTGCCTTCCATACACTATAGGCACTTTCACAATATTGCACTCTCCTACACTCTTCTCTTAAGAGAGAGCTTAGGATGATTGTTATTGCCCTCTTATTTCTTTCATTTACTTTTCTATAGACTTTAACCTATTCTCTTAAGAGTGACTCTTCAAGTCTATCCACCATTTTTGTAGGTGGCTTCCATTCTTTTGCCACATTATCCCAAACATCAACAAGGTTGCTTTCAAGATATACCTTTATCCTATACTTCCAATGAGCATAGTTGATTCCATTAAAGTGAGGTTTGAAGTGAGAGTGATCCATTCATGTGCCATGATTTTACACAAACAATTAAGGCTAGTTTTGAGACTTAGCTCTGATACCATTTGTTGGCTCTTGTGCACTAAGAAGGGGGTTAAATTGATGGAAAATTTAAAAATTAAAGGGAATACAAGCACTAAAATTATAAAGGAAAGGGAAAGAAAAGATCAAAACTGTTATCCTTTGACACTAAGAAGGGGGGTTGAGTTGGTGTATAAAAATTTCAAAAACAAAGAAGAGGGGAAGAAGAATGAGTAGAATGGAGATAACGATTTATAGTGGTTCGGGTATAATCGACCCTACGTCCACTCCCCAATTTACCAATTGGGTATTTCACTATCTCAAGGTGTTTTCAAGCTCACACCCAACTTGTACAACTTGTGTTTTGATGGCTCACATACAAGCTTACAACAATGTGTTTTTAGGCTAACACACAACCTCACTTAAGTGTTTCACTTCGCTCACAATTAAACCTATCTCGAAGTGTTTTGGCAGGTTAACACTACAACTTTACAACTTGGTGTTTAATGCTCACACCTAACACTAACAATTTCATAAAGTAAATTGAAGAAAGATGAGTACAAAGATTTAGAGCTTTAATGACTTGTAATAAGTTTCTTAGCAACCTAATTTATAACTATTTGGTGGAGTATTTACACCCAAATTTCACCAAAGAGACGTTGTAGATCATAGGTCATAAAATCTTTGAGACATGCTTGATAGATACTGCATTAAATGCTTGACAGTCTCAATTTGTGGTTGCTACTGCTCATTAATGGTCGCGAAATCTAAATTTCTGAAGGAAAATCTCATTTGTGTCTAACTGCTAGTCCACGTGGTAGATTATGATTAGTTCATTAGGAAAATATAGTCGTTGCCTTTTACCTACTTTCAGAAGTTGCAGTCGCGAACTTTCTTGAATAGGATGCGACAGAGGATGCGAATTCGTCTCCTAAGAATGGTTATCTTCTTTTTCACGATTTGCAGTCGCTACCAATAAGATGCCTCCGTGAAATCTGATTTCTAACGGTATGCTGGAACACGTGTCATGTTGTGGCTATGGACTTGCTTCCCTCTTGAGTCACTTCAAAATTCACGGTCACGACTGAGGCATGACACTCACCGTGATTTCGTCTGTCAATTTTGGTCTCCTTCATTTGGATGAATTGCGGCCGGGAATAGCTCTGCAATTTCACCTATCTGCTTTCTAGCAATGCTTCTTTCCAGATCACGGTCGCGAATACAAAGTAGTGATCTTAATTTAGAAGTCATTTTTCATACTTGAAGAATTTTGAGCTACATCCAACTTTCAATTTATATAAAACCTAAAGGCTGCAAAACAATACTTATTTGAAACATTAGACATGATAATCTCCTTCATCAAGATCAAAAGAGGTCCAAGACTTAGGGTTAACTACCCTAGTCCAACAATCTCCCCCTTTTTTATTTTGACAACTTAGATTGACCCTTAGTAATAATAATGCAGAAAAAGTGAAGTTGGAGTGTAAATAATGACTCAATGAATACTTAAGACAAAAATTTAATGATCTCCCCCTTTTTGATTTTGACAACTTAGATTGACCCTTAGTAATAATAATGCAGAAACAGTGAAGTTGGAGTGTAAATAATGATTCAATGAATACTTAAGACAAAAATTTGCTAAGTATATCATTTATTCAAACAAAGTGAATTTAGGAAATAATAAGTATGATACTCCCGCTTACTTATGCTATAATTTTTAAACTTAGATGTTTCTCCCCCTAAAGCTTAGATTCATACAATCTCTCCCCCTTTGGCAAGATCAAAAAGAGGGTGTATAAGGGAGAAAGTAAATTCATGCATAAGTAATACTAAGGAGCAAAAGTAAATATAAAAAAGCAATAGATAATAATCACATAAGATCATAATATAACAAAGAAATAACTTTTATTTATTTATAACTGTGGGATCACAAACTTTAAACATAAAGAAAAAATACAAAGAGATCCTTAAACTAGAAAGTAGAAGACTTATCATCATTATAAGTGTCTTCAACTTGTGCAGGTGTTGTTCCCTCAGCTTCATCTCTATTTTCAACTTCGTCTTCATTGTCATCTTCATCTTTTATATCTTCAAATTTCGTGAAGTCCTGAAGATGACAAGGAGGGACTCCTAGTTTCTTTTGGAGATCCACCATATCGTTGTAAAGATGTGAAAGGAAGAGGAGCCTTTACTTCATCATCCCTATCATTTTGTCTAATTTGTGATCTAAAGTGGCAAGAGACAACTTTGTCTTAGTTTTTGGTTGAAGAGGAGGAGGAGGGACTTGTGTTGTTCCTTCATCGATTTGAAGCCTCTTTCTTTTCAAAACTTGAGATGACTCGACTTTCTTTGCCCCTACCACGCCAAGGGTATAGGTGTAAGTGTCCGGATGGATGGCCTTGGCATTTATAAGGTATGTTAGGTCGAGGAGTTTTGTGAAGGAAGGAGCTTCTTGGTGAGGAATTGCTCATTTTCCTCATTAAGAGCTATAACGAAACGGTAGATGGTTGTGACACGAGAAGGGAGTAAAAACTGGCTCTTCAGCTTTGTGCTCATGTGGATTAGTTGATCTATAAGGTAGCGACCGATTTGTATAGGTTTATTTTTGGTAAGGCAAAATAAGAATGCCAAGTCTTTTTGCGAAACCTTCTCATTCCCATTACCCCTCGCATTGATGTAGAAAGTGATGATCCGATGAAGGATCCACAAACGTAAGGTTTTTATGTGTTTGGAAAGGAAAGAACGAGGGTCGTGTTTAGTCTCAATGGATATCTCCAACCAAAATTCGAAGTAGATTACATCAAGTGAGAAGATGATGAAGGGTATATGTTTTCCAACTTGGAAATTGAAAAGAGAGGATAATTGGTCGAAGGTTATGAAATAAGGATCGCCAAAGCCCTAGAATACTAACCCATATTGGCCCGCCCTTGATTCGGCTTTACGGCTGAATTGCATGGTGCACATGAATTCTTGCACCACCTCCTCATACCCGGGTTCATCTCAAAAGATGAATTCGTTCCACCCAAGATTGGACAAAAATGCGCAAATTTCATCATTGAGACCCAAGGTTTCGAGCATGAATGTGGAGGGAATCTTATTGGGGACAATCACCTTGGAAGAGTTTGCCTTGTATCTTTCTTTCTCTTCCTTGCTTATGCCCTTCATTAGGTAGAGGGTAGGAGGTGCAGAGGGTTGAGCCACTGTTTTGCCCTTGTCTACCTTGGAGAATTTCTTTGGAGCCATGGACATAGATGAAGAAGCCTTGGAAGATTTTGAAAGTGATTTGAGAAGTAGAAGTTGTTTGGAGTATATGTGAGAAAAACACTGTTGGATGGGGTATTTATAGGCTTGAAAGGGTGTGTAAATTGTAACAAATGGCTAGAAATTGATTAAATGAAGGGTTGAAAACAGTTAGCCATCAAATCACATAAATGTGAGGCAGTTACTCAAATTTGCATCCATGAAAATGGAAGTCACGACTGCAAATTTTGGAAAATGTGAGTAACGGACAAATTTTTCATGGGAATACACGCTATAATGGTCAGAATTTTGAAATTAATGACCGAAATTCGTAGTGGAAAGAAATTTCACAACTGCGAATTGACATTTGACAGCCGGTAGAAGTTGACTTGTAATTTGCAACCGTAAAGAAGGAATAGGGCCCGTGAATTGTGAGTCAGCAAGGATAAAAATGAAAATTTTTGAAAAACATGTGATCCCCTAGAAATAAATAATAAAACCTTCTATAACAATTATCAATCAAACATATCACACAGGATCAAATAAGAATTTTCACTTGAGGGAGCTTCCATCAGGCATTCCCAATTCTCTCTTAATGAAGTTCATCCTTTCTTCATTTAGAGGTTTAGTGAAAATATCTATAAGTTGATGATTAGTGTCAATAAATTCTAACACAACATCACCTTTTTGCACATGATCTCTAAAAAAGTGATGCCTAATATCTATGTGCTTACTTCTAGAGTCTTGGATGAGATTCTTTGAAAAATTGATAGCACTAGTATTGTCACATTTGATAGGAATGTGATCAATTGCTTTGTCAAAGTCCTTTAATTGTTGTTTCATCCAAAGAACTTAGGTGCAACAACAACTTGCTGCCACATACTCGGCTTCCGCAATGGACAAGGCAATCGATACTTGTTTTTTACTAAACCATGAAACTAAGCATTCACTATGAATTGGCAAGTCTCGAAAGTCCTCTTTCTATCTAACAAGCTTCTTACGTAATCTGCATCCGAATATCCAACTAGGCTAAAAGATGGTTCCTAAGATACCATAGTCCAAAGTGAATAGTGTTATGCAAATATTTGAAAATTCTCTTCACAACATTCAAATGAGATTCTCTAGAAGAGGATTGAAATTTAGCACACATGCAAACACTAAACATTATATCTGGCCTAGAAGTAGGAAGATAGAATAGAGATTCGATCATACCTCAATATCTCTTTTCATCTACCACCATACCCGATTCTTCCTTATCTAGCTTGACGGTACTACTCATTGGAGTTTTTGCTACTTTGCATCCTTCCATGCCAAATTTCTTTAGTATCTCCTTTGTGTATTTGGCTTGGTTGATGAAGATCCCTTCTTTGAGTTGTTTGATTTGTAGACCAAAAAAGAATTTGAGCTCTCCCATCATGCTTATTTCAAATTTCCTAGTCATACACTTGGCAAACTCCTCATAAAGAGATTCATTAGTAGCACTAAAGATAATATCATCAACATAGATTTGGACAATTAAAGTGTCTTGCTTATGCTTTTTCACAAATAGTGTGGTGTCAACCTTTCCTTTTTCAAACTCATTTTGCAAAAGAAATAAACTTAGCCTTCCATACCAAGCTATTGGAGCTTGTTTTAAACCATATAAGGCTTTGTTTAATTTGAAAACATGGTTTGGAAAACAATATGATTCAAAATTGGGAGGTTGTTCAACATAAACTTCCTCCTTAATAATGCCATTTAAAAATGCACTCTTAACATCCATTTGGAAAATTCTAAAGTTCATATGACATGCAAATGCTAAGAGAATCCTAATGGTCTCTAATCTTGCTATGGGGGCAAAGGTTTCATCATAGTCTATGCCTTTCTCTTAGTTGTATCCCTTAGCAACAAATCTAGCCTTATTTCTAATTATGAAACCTTGCTAATCTAACTTGTTCCTAAACACCCACTTACTACCTATAATTGGGTGATTTTTAGGCCAAGGGACAAGTTCTCATACTTTGTTTCTCTCAAATTGGTTGAGTTCTTCTTGCATAGCAAGTACCCAACTTTCATCGTCAATAGCGTCATCAATTGATTTTAGCTCTAATTGAGAAACAAATGCAAGATTATTATCTAAATGATGTAATTGAGATCTAGTACTTACACCCTTTGATGTATCACCAATGATCAAGTCCTTGGGGTGATACTTGGAGAATCTCTAATCTTTAGATAGCTCTTGCCTTGGTTCATCCTCTTGTTGAAGTTGTGGTTCCTCATCCATTCTTGATGATTCACCTTCTTCTTTATCATCTCTTCTTGTAGTATCTTCTAACTCCAACTTTTCAAGATCACCTTCAAGATTATCAACAAAAGTACCTTTCCCAAGATCAAGTTTACTAGATTCATCAAAAACGACATTCATAGACTCTTCAACTACCATAGAACTTTTATTGAAGACTCTATAAGCCTTGCTTGAGGTGGAATAGCCTAAGAAGATTCCTTCATTAGTTTTGTAATCAAATTTCCTAAGATTATCCTTGGTGTTCAAAATATAGCACTTACATCCAAATACTTTTAAGTATGAAATTTTGGGTTTTCTACCATTCCAAAGCTCATAAGAAGTTTTATTGAGAATGGGTTTTTTAAAAACTCTATTTGCAATATAACATGAGGTATTAATGGCTTCAGCCCAAAAGTAATTTGGCAAGGAATACTCATTGAGCATTGTCCTAGCCATTTCTACCAAAGTTATATTTTTCCTCTCTACAACACCATTTTGTTGTGGTGTTTTAGGAGTTGAAAAATTATGAAAAACTCTATTCACTAAATAATAATTTTTGAATGATTCATTTTGAAATTCCATTCCATGGTCACTTCTAATAGAGGAGATGAAGTAACCTTTTTCATTTTGAACTTTTTTTGCAAAACATTTGAAAGCATCAAAAGAGTCATTCTTATAAGCTAGAAAGGATACCCATGTAAACCTAGAGTAGTCATCTACAAGGATTAGTGTGTAATGCTTTCCACCTAAGCTAGCACTTCTAGTAGGTGCTATTAAGTCCATATGGATAAGTTGAAGTGGTCTAGATGTACTTACAACATTTTTTGCTTTATGTGAGGCTTGATGTTGCTTCCCCATTTGGCATGGGCCACATGTCTTATCTTTAGTGAATTTTAGCTTGGGAAGTCCTTCCACTAACTTCCCTTTGGATAGGCTTTGAAGAAGATCCATGCTTGCATGCCCAATCCTTCTATGCCATAACCAACCTTCATTGCTTAAAGACATGAGACACTTGAAATATTGGTTAGCCAAATTGTCTAAGTCAATTTAGTAGGTATTACCTTTTCTTTCACCCTTGAAAATAACCTCATCATCCACCAAAGTGGTGACTC
>CATIWR010323911.1:0-44966 GCA_949677035.1 Omphalea diandra | reverse complement strand
TATATATATATATATATATATATATATATATATATCCACTTTAATAATAACATCATCTACCATTCCAATAGGTTCTTGATAGATCTATCTACCAATTGCAATAATATTATAGTCTCCTTGACTTTTCCAATCTTTTCGATTTCTTGAAAATAGATAAAGGGATCAAATTAATACTAGACGCAAGATCATAAAATGCTTTATTAAAATCTAAAGCACTAATAACATAAGGAATAGTGAAACTCCTTGGATTTTTTACTTTGAGAAAGCTTGTTTTACAAAATAGCACTACATTCTTCAATAAGGGTCATCACATCTCACATTCTTTAAGCTTCTTTTTATTGGAAATGATACCTTTAAGAAATTTCACATAGAAAGGCTATTAGGCTAAATTTGTACACATATATTTTATGAGATTTGAGCTTAATTTAGTGTTAATCTATGCATAAATTTAATTATTTTAGATGATTTGATGTTATTTCTCACATTTGGATGCTTTATATGTTTTGGCAAGTTTGGAGTGAATTAGGACCAAAATAAGTAAGGATGCAACTTTAGGGACCAAGCTGAATATTGGACGAGTGAAGGAGTAAAGTTATTGTCACGCCCGTGACTAAAATCGTAGGCTATGATCTTGGAGATGGATTTTTGTTATTGCACCTACGAATTCTATCACAAGCTATAACTTGGACAAGTTGTGACCTACTTTTTAGCCTATATTTTGGCACTTTTTGAGGCTAAGGTTTTTTAAAGGGAGGGAGCAAAATGAGGAGTTTTTTAGAGTAAAAAACAAAGAGAAACAAACTTCAATGCAAGATCAGGTGTAAGAGTCCAAAAGATCATTGGATTAATGAAAAAAAAGAAGAGAAGATCCATTAAGACAATGAAGAGATTTCATCTTTTCTTTTCTTCTCTTATTTCTTATTTCCTTTGTTAAGATGATGTTATTACTTTTGGATTATCTTGGTTTATTAGTATGTTAGGCTAGATCTTTAATCTAGGACCTTGATATAGTCATGGATAATGATTGATTTATGATTTCAATAACTATGTTGGGATTTTATTCTTTGGCAAGTAAATGATTCTCGATCTCAATGCTTATGATTACTTAGTCACCAATTGCATCATTTGTGTTTTGTTTGTAGATCAAGAGATTATAAATTGAAATAGACCTATAATCATTTCCCTTAGATTAATTAATGAGTAGAGATACTCACTTAACCTATTGTTATCATTTAAAGGATTATTAAAACTAATGAGGTAATGCATTTCTAGTTCGCATCGAGAGATAGATCTAGAGAAATGGTTACAAATTAAGTGACTACTCGAGAGAGATGACTTAGATACTATAACAACGATCGGTAATTGTAACTCTTAATCAACATATCATTAAATGATTTCATGATTTTTCATTAGTGAGATTAAGTGTCTTAAATGTTTTATCACAAAATTTTCTTTCTTGATTGCTTTTCTCTTTTTGTTATTCAATTGTTAATTTAGTTTAATTCTATTGTACTAGTAGTCTAGATATCCTCTTAAACATTCAGTTTCTTGATAAAAATAAAATCATCATCATATTTCAATACTTATTACCTTTATCTCTATTAGACGATATCCGTACACACCTTTATGCACTGTATTACTTTGATTATCGTCCTCTTACGGTTATTTTGCAAGGTGAGTTTACAGAGTAGCTTGAAGGAGAGAAGATAATAAGTAAGTTTAGATTTATTAATTGATTTAGGTTTTAAACTAGTTTATGAAATTTGATCCATAGAAACATACTTGTGCTAATATTTCAATAAAAAGAATATTAATGTATATTTTATTGAAAACTTTAAGGAATTTAGCAAACCCTTTTGTTATTTTGTCTTAACTTTGAGGAAATGGAATGGCATGCATATATGGTTGAACTAATGGTGGTGGAGGGCAAACTTTCATCCTTCTATCCTATGAGTCTTCACCTTCTCAATTTGCTTCTTCATTTTCCATTTGCTTCGACTTACCAACTCAGCTCTCCACCTCTCTTCCACTTCTCAAGGTCATGACTTTTTTTTTTAGATTAACCTCAAGTAGAGGCAATCTCTCATGCTATCTATATGGCATTGCATTTGCCAATTGTCCCATTTAGTTTTATAATACATGAATAGATGAAGAATGATGCTTACTGATTTGATCAACTTTGGCATCTTTATAGCTTTATCTTGATCATCCAGCCTCTCATTAGTTTTGATAATAAATTTCTCCATCATAAGCTCCAAACCTGACTTTTTTACCTTGTTGCTGAATAGAAGACTGTAGATGTTATTGGTTGGCCAGTGATTGAAAACCTGAGGAAGCTGAGGGTTCAAATCATTATTCCCATTCCATGAAAAATTACGATGATTCTTTCATCCTAGATTATAATTATTGGAGTGGGGATTGTTACCTTGCATATTATTATAGTTTCCCATATAGTTAACTTGCTCTGCGTTTAATGAAACAAATGGATTACCAATATGATAGTCTGGACTCACATGCCATCTCCTCCACAAAGATCACATGTGCTCATTTGCAAAGCTAAAGAGGCTATGACATTACAATTTATTAAACTAATTTGCTTTAACAAAGTAGTAATTTTAAGCTTGCATAATCATCAATTGATCAACCTCTAGGACTCTAGCTACCTTTTTTAGTGCTAGTCTTTTAGATGGCCATTGATAACTACTAGTTGTCATCTCTTCAAGCAGTTGATATGCATTGCATCTTTTGTTTTTGCCATTAATGCTCCTCTTGCAGTGGCACCTAATGTACTTCACAATGATGGAGTTAATGCATTGTAAAAAGTCTACAAGATAAGCCACTTTGATAATCTATGATATGGATACTTCCTCAATAAATCCTTAAATCTATCTCAAGTCTCATAATGAGATTCTCTTTTTGTTTTAGTAAAAAAAATGTCATTCCTCAACTTAGCGGTCATTACTGGTGGATAAAACTTATTCAGAAAAGCTTGTGATAACTAATCCTCATATAGTGACAAAACCTAGAGTTAAAGAATGGAACTAAGACTTGGCCTTGTCTTTTAATGAAAAAGAAAGTAGCCTCAACTTGATAGCATCTTTAGAGACTTTATTATGTGTGAATGTGTCACATATCTCAAAAAATGTGGTTCTATGAATATATGGATCCTTTTGAGGTAAACCTTAAAATTGATTATTCCAAGCCATCTAGATAATGGTTGATTTGATCTCAAAATTATTGGCATTTATAGCTAGTCTTCTAACATCGAGTTGAGGCTCATCTAGCAATAGTATAACATAATATCTTATAGTTTACTCATTCTCATTATTGTTTGTTATTGGTGAAATTGTTCGCCTTCAATCATGCTCTTCTAGTCTTTGCCTTCTTTTTTCAGTTCTAACAGTTCTTTTTGTTTCTCGATCAAAAGGTTCAAGATAATGTTCTAATAGGTCTAGACTTTGAGTCTTTCGCATACAAGATGAGAAATTGTACCTAAAATTTAAAAGAAAAATTATAAATTAATAATTGAATTAAAGATTTTGATATTATAGCATCGATCCCCAACAAGAATGCTAATTTATTGTTTCCTAAATAGAGACTCATAGTCCACAATAAAAGTTTACCCTTGATAAGTTTTCAACTTGCTAATAGTCGTAAGTATACAAATCATACAAGTATAATAATGCATGGAGAATGTAGATATCGTTCCACAACGATCATGAATAAGTACTAAAATATAATGATTCTATTTTTTTTATCTGGAGAATAATCAAAGGATTTCTAGACTAACAACTAGAAATGACTTAAAAATAAATAAAACAAAACAAAACTATAGCAAAGAATAAAATTGATTAGGAAGAAAATCTTATATGAATCAACATAGGATAATTGATTTCACCAATAGAATTTCATGAAGCTTTACTCTTTTAATGACAAGTTGAATTATGTATTGCAACTATCAAATTACTCTACAGTGTTTAAGTCTTCTCTCTCTCGAGTAGTGACTCAAACTTTGCAATTCTATTTCATAGAATCATTTTTCAATATGAACTAAAAATAGAATTACTCATTTAAATCTAGCAATCTGTAATGATAACAATATGTTGGATGAGTATCTCTACTTGTCAATTAACCTAAGGAGATTAGTTTTAAATTTATTTCAATTCACAATCTCTCAATTTATAAATAAAACATAAATCATGCAATTGGTGGCTACAAAATTACAAGCATTAGGTGCAAAAATAATTCACTTGCAAAAAAAAAAAAAAACTAACATTGTTGTAGAATTGTAAATCATTCAATCTCTTCAATGGCTACATCAACACCCTAGACAATAGATCTAGCCCAACTTATTCATAGAGCAAATCAAATCCAAATATTTAAGCATCATCTTGAAAAAAGGAGTAAGAATTAAGAAGAAGACAAAAACGAAATTCTTCAAATAAAATTGATGGTTGATAATATCTCCTCTTCCTTTCTTTTTTCTGCTTAAGTGATATCTTGAACTCTTGGAAAAGATCTTGAATTGAATTCTTTTTTTTTTTTTCCCTTCTTTTCTCCTCCCAAAAATGCCTCTGTTTTCTCCTAAGAAATATCTTTATTCTCTCTTCAAGAAACTCTAAATAATTCCTTTTTATACTTCTCTAAAATAACTAAAACGTACGTTAAAAAGTAGGTTGCAAATTGCTCTTGTCATGGGGTGACACCTGTCCCAAGCACGATAATAAATAGTTCTCCAAAGGCATTGGAAATCACAATGCCTAGTGCTAGCGCAACAACGTCTTCATTCCATGCTTGGCCAAAAATTCTACTTGGTCCCTAAACATGCTTTCTTGGCTTATTTTGATCCAAATACGCTCCAAAATTCCTCAATCACCTAACAAAACATTAAAAACATAGAAATTAACATAAATTAACTCCAAATGGCTTAAATTCAACATAGAAATATAACAAACTAAGTTCAAAACTCACTACAAGATTATGAACAAATTAAGCTTAATAGTGGCATCAGAAGAGAAGGAATATTCTCTTTTGCCATATCAAACAGACTGAATGTAAGAGAAGAAAAATCAAATAATGGAAACCTTAGAGACGAAATATCATAGTCTGATGAGAATGAGGAACTTGAACTCACAACACAAAGGAAGAGACTTAGCCAAACTCTAACAAATAAAAATATAAGACAAACAAAATCGAAAGAAAAACATATAAACTAAAAATGATGATAGAATTAACAAGAGACAAAAGAAAGAAGAATATGGAAAAACAAAGATAAGTAAAGAAAAATAGTAAAATGTTAGACTTATGGAGAGAAAATCTAGTCTCATGGAGAGAAAAACCTATACATATTAAGGTTTTGTTTATTTCATGAAAAATAACTTATCTAAAAAAAATTTTTTGCAAAAATTATTTTCTAAGTAATATATTTTTTGATGTTTGGAATAGACTATAAAAATATTAATTTTTTATTTATAAAATTATAATAGACCATAAATATTGTATATTTATACTAGTTATTATTCAATATAAGGAAAAGTACATTAAAAATAAAATATTTATTGGTCTTACTTATATTTGATGACCACCAATAGTTGATGATGACCAATAATGAATATTAATAGTGAATGATGACCAGTGATAATAAATATATGTGTTTTTATAATTTATTTTTCATTTAGATGAATTTGTCAAAATTTAGAAAATGACTTTTACTTTTCAAAAACAAGTCATTTTCTTGAAAAATGGTTTAATTTTCTCTTTTACAAAAAAATATTTTTCGTTGATCAATTTTTTAAATGTATTAAATAAAGAAAAATGCGAAAAATATTTTTCATATTTTATGTAAAACAAATTGGGCTAAGTATTAACTATAAATATAATAGTGATTTTATTAAAAAAATAAATAAGATATAAATAATGATAATAAAATTTAATTAATTAATTATTATTATTATTAACTAAAATATTATATTGAAATTAAGGTAAAATATCAAGCGTGCATATATATATATATATATATTATTTATAAAAATATAATTTATCGATAAAATAATGAAAAAATATTTTTTTAAATTGAAACTAGCAGATAATAAATTATTTACACTTTCTTGCCTAAAGCCAAAATTGAGGTTTTAATTTTTCTTTTTTTTTCCCCCTTTCCCTTTTTGAGATATTACTTGTCAAAACAAAACTGGAAAAAGCAAGTTTTTTGAAACTATTACGAGCTCAGGAAATATATCTGAATACTGGAAAATCCAGTTGAGTTAGAGTCGAACCCTAATCTCGATCGCTTCCTTCTGGTTGAGTTGTGTGATGAAAATGGTATCAGGGCTTATAAACCCCAATCCTATAGTTTATGAAAAGAGAGAGACTAGAGTTCGACGTCCTACGAACGATACTGATGAGTACGCTGTGGAGCCCATTGATCAACAGGAAATTTTCGATATCCTCTTTCACTTTTTATCTTGATTATTCTTTTTAATATAATTTTCTCTAACTATGTGCTTTGTTGTGTTACAATTTCTTTATAAAAATATTTTTGTCCATATTGATGTTAATAAATAAGGGAATATAATTGTGATTATAGGAGGTGCTTTATTGGTATTCTATTTTCTAATCTGTCAAATAGTAGATGTTTTACAGGAAACTTTTTTTTTTTTTTTGGGTTGTAATTTAGTAAGGTTTTCAATTCCATGGAGAATTTAGTGTTGAATATTGCAGAAACGGCATGTGAACTGAGCTTTGCTGTTTCTTAACATTCTCACATCACATTAGAGATATAAAAGATCCTGAGCATCCTTACTCTCTGGAAGAGCTCAAAGTCATAACAGAAGATGCAATTGAAGTTGATGACAAGCATAGTTATGTCAGGTAGTAACACCTTTAATATAAAAGTCCTTCTATTTCTTCTTTTACGTATTGTTTTCTCGAGTTTTACATTTTTAAATTTATTTAATAAAAGAACTTCTGTTCATGTGCAGAGTCACATTTACTCCGACAGTTGAACACTGCAGCATGGCAACAGTTATTGGTCTTTGCTTGCGTGTTAAACTCATGAGAAGCTTGCCTTCTCGCTACAAGGTATTTTTTGGGTCTTCAGCTACGTTATTTATTGTTAATTGTGGAACCAATTTGGATTATTTCTTTTTCTGCTTGAAGATGAAGTCTGTTTGAAAAATTTTCATTCCTCTTGTGATTTTTGCTCCTACACTTGTTGTTTTGCATCCTTAGCATATATAGTTCTCTGATTTGTAGCCTTTTGTTACTGATTTGGTAGGCCGGTTATACTTTGGTTACTGAACTTTGCACTTTTTTTTTTCAATTTAGTTGCAATATGCAATTTGATTTAGCCTTTAAACTCTAATTTACTCTCAGTTGAATAAAATGATTGGAATTTGATAAAATCCCCATAAAAAATTGATCTTTCTGCTGGATTTGAGAATAAAAAAAGGAGATAAAGAAAATTGAGGAGATAGGAAGTTAAAAAATAGTGTTCATGGTGCCTTTAGGCAGTAACTAGTACAAAAGAAAATTTATGATTCAATAGCAATGGGCTGTATTTTAATGAGCCTCTCATTAGATTCTAATGATATTGGTTTTCAATGAAACTAAATTGAAGTTTGATGAGGAGCTTAATAGTAATTAAAGATTTGCAACCACATTGATCGATACAAAGTTTAGTGACCATGTGCAATTAAACTTTATGCATCCCTTATCATTTCTTAGCTTTTATATAGGTTGCATTGCTTCTTTTTGCTACAATTGTTGAGTCTAGATTAGAAGATACCCCATGAATTTCAAACATTTCTCAATAATGATAACTTGTTCAGCTTCATCTTTAAGGCTAAGTATTCTTATGTTTGACTTTGGGTTTAAATCACAATCACATTCTCGTGTAACAGTAATGAGGTTATCGTAGCTATAATGTAACATTCATTGAAAACTGCTCGCACATATTATTTTTCAAAAATTGTAAAATATTGCAAACTAAGAAATATTGACATAATTCACTAAAATTAAGAATAACAACTAATTAATAAGTATAAAACACCATATATAGACATAATATCTATAGTTTTTATCCAAAATTAACAGTCAACTTAAATAAGTAGCGTTTATGTGCATGCAGCTCTATGAATTAATTTTTATAAGTAAAGAGACAAAAGATGTTGGAGTTTTTGAGTGTGATCTAGCCTAGCTTGAATGACACTAACACAGAATTTGCATGACGGTCTAGCAAGCGGGCTTAGGGAGCAGTGCCCCTTATGGAGGCTTAGGGCAAAGCTCTGTAACCTAGATGGTATACAAAGCTTAGGAAAGCCTATTCAATATAGTTTTTCTCCTATAAATATGAAGGTAAAGAGGAGAAGAAGGAATAAAAGGAAAATGAAGAAAGTGAGAAGTTCTAATAGCGCCATCTTTAAAGTAACTATCTTAATAGTTGTTACATTATAATTTAACAGCCATATCGGCTATTACCGTCACACAATATGACCATTATACAACACAAATTGTATGCTCGTTTGATATCGGGCTTAGCTGTAATGGGGCCTTAAAAAACCTTTAAATAATGACCATCATTTAAATCTATTGTCTAATCAATACTTCTAAATTTCTAGTTTCAAGGCCCACATTGAATTTAGATATTGCCAGCATTTTTATCTTCCAAAATAACATTTTCGTGTTCACTAAAATTTTCAACTTAGTTAGGCTCCGTTTGTCCTACAGAAAACAACTTGTCTGAGGAAAATATTTTCTATTTTTCTAAGAAAAATATTTTTCGAGCAACTTATTTTGTTGATATTTGGAATATACTACAAAAAAATATTATTTTTTATTTATAAGATTATAATAAAATTTAGACTATAAATATTTTATTTTTATAGTATTTTTGGTTTAATATAAGAAAAAAATCCATTAAAAATCAAATTTTTTATGCTTCTCTCCTATCATCACCGAATCCCGCCATCGACGATGACTAGTAATAGGTGTTGGTAGTTAATGATAACCAGTGATAATAAATACGTGTATTTATATAATTTAATTTTTTTTTTTTGGATGAGTTTGTTAAAATCTGAAAAACCATTTTCCATTTCAAAACATGAAGTCATTTTTCTAAAAAATAATAGTTTTTCCTTTAACCAAGAAAATATTTTCCGTTGATCAATTTTCCAGATGTACCAAATAGAGAAAAATGAGGAAAATGTTTTCCTGAAAAATAGTTTTCGCGAAAACAAACAGAGCCTTAGTAATTGATTGATTACCTTGTTCTGAATAATAAATCTTGACAAGATGAAGCAAGCAAAGAAGTGAAGAAAAGTCAAATAAAAATTCAACTTTAGTATTATGCTCTAATCCAATACGGGGTTTGTTGGAGAAATTAATTTATAGAGTATTTCCTAGTCCCTTTATAACCCATTTAGTTCATGTATTCTTAATTCTTAGGATTAGTTAAGCAATAGAATTACTTATTTAAATGTTGTGTGGCACAAATATTTTAATCCAAAGTATTAATTAATCATATTTTGTAATCTTATGTTTGGTAGGATAGTTTAATTGATGAGGTAAATTATTAAAACAATCAAATTACATAAACACCCTTTGCCCCATACGTGAAAGTTGTTTCTTTAATAAAGTTTTCTCATCTTTTAATCTAGTTTGCACTGATATTTGGCTTGAATCGCCATTTTTGTTCTCTAATGTTAATTAACTTTTATAATATTGCCTTTTTTATATTAATTATTATTACATGATTTATTTTAAAATCCAAATAAAAAATTTTAAGAAAATTAAAATAAATATAGTTATAAAATTACATGAAATACAATTTTCTTTTTCTTTACAATCAATTGTTTATTCTTTTTTCATTGGTTCTTTGTTTTCTCTTGTATTAGAGATTTTTTTAGGGTGAACAACAATATAAGCAATTGAGAAATAAATTAAAAAATTAATAACATTTTTAAGAAATAAAGTAAAAATAAGATTATTTTAGGAATTAAGATTTCATGAAATATGAGATTAGCAATCCCACTGGATATGGAAAGCTAAAGACATGAGGGGCTAGATTTTGGATAAGACTGATTCCATGAGTTAGCTAGGCTTTTAGGATTATTAAATCCAACCTGTATTATGTATACCAAATGTAATGCTGTTTACTAATATAATGGCATATTTAAATATGTTTCATTAATCAAACAGACTGTTAGAGTTATATTTATGTCTATTTAAATAAAGGCCTAATGGTAATTTAAGCATGTCCATTTAAATAAAGGCCTAATGGTAACTTAAGCCCAAACTTTTCATGTTAGTACAATTCTTACTTAAACTTTAAAAATTGTCAAAATAGGCTAGAACTATGAAATTGAGTGCAATGTTAGCTCAATACTTGTTTTGATCAAAATAAATAATAGTGTAATAGGGTAGATTTGTGAAATATATAAATATAAAAGGTATACTAATCAAATTTCTTCATCTTCTAATGCAAATTTCATCAGAAATTACACTATAAATGCATGAATTTAGCTAACATTGCACTCAATTTCAAAATTCTGGGCTATTTTGACAATTTTTAAATCTTGAGCCAGAATCGTACTAATATGCAAATGTTTAGATTTAAATCACTATTAGGCCTTAAATAAAATAGTCTTTTCTGGTTCAGGAAGATATTAATTCGTTTTTAATTTAGTTTGTTAGTCCAATTCTTATAGGATTAGGGCTTGTTATAGAGCCTTTTAGCTTAAAGGTTTGGGTTTAGTTTTCAGTCTATAAATACCCAAGTTTGTAATTTGGTTTTTAGATTTTGAGTTGATAAAAGAATTATACTTCTCTAAGTAGTGTGATGTAGTTTATCCAATGATGTAATACCTGTGGAACCTTGCATGTGATGCCTAACAGAATTTAGGTGTGAAGCCTAGACAAAACCTTGATTTTACTGTTCACTATTATTGCTTGCATACAACCCTGCAAACATCCTGAAACCTTCCCATGTTTTCCTAATCTCAGTTTTAATGCTAATCCCTTTGAACCCTAACTAATCACCCCAAATTCCTATCAAAATCAGCCCTTAATCTAGTCTAAGAATGCACCCTGCAACCTGTCCAACGTCACAAAAAGATTTTGGTCTTTGAAAAACATCTCTTTGTATAAAGTATCTTGAAATCTTTTAATCTCTTGCGTGAAGGGATCTCCATGTTGTGCAAACATGATGGTCAAGCAAGGATAGAAACTGTTGGCTTGAAAATTGAATTTAAGTTTAAGCTGACAGAGGGCCTATTTGTTTTACTTGTTGTTAATTGCTGATTAATATTAAATGTTTGGTAAAATTATTGTTATAGGATGCTATTTGTACATATAATTACTAATATAGACATAAATTTTAAATAAATAAAACTCAACGATATATTTATGTAAAAGCCGATTAGTTAATGAAAAGTTCTAAACATACTTTTTTGAACTAGAATTGTTAGATAGTCTGCTAGCTACCAATTGCTGTTTTAAATTAAAATTGATATATTAACCAAACATATATATTGTATAACTGCCATAAACTGAAAGCAAAAGACTCTCAAAAAGGGAAAACAAACACTCCCGAAGTTTGCCAAGGGGAAGATCTGTTTTGTTTGAAGCTAGAGTTATGATGTGGTAGAATTAAAGAAATTATTATTCACAACTTGCAGATATCTTCACAATTACATGGGATAAAACAGCAAACAAGATGTAACTACTATCCTCAAACTAGTAGGATTCGGTACTTCTATTGAGAAAGCCTCACACTTACTGAACTTTCTACTGCATTAATATTAGAGGCATTAGACTTTTAAAGACTTAAATAATGCTAAACCCTTGAGACATTATACTCTTAAAGCTATCATAATCCTATTAGGATTTGAACTTCAAAGAAGTGAGATTATGTACAGTAGATTCAGGAATCTGCATGTTAATGCTGTAATAAGTGGGTACTTTTGAAGCAATTGCTACATCTTAGGAATAATGTGGTTAGAAGCTTTAAGAAGGCTGATTAGGGGGAAGTTGTCAATACTGTTATGTAGAGCATTTTGTTTTTTTTTGTTTTTTTTTTTTGTGAAATATTTCTGTTCTGGTGCATTTCAATGTTCCAATAATAATTATTGATAAAAGAATTCCAAATTATTTATTATATGTTATTAAAATAATCGATAGAAACTATTAGAAGTCAAAATCAAGCTTTAATGTTTGGGCTGCAAACTCATTTTATTCAAAATGTTCACCGCTTTTATTCACTCTTGGTTTCTTACTCTGCCACTCTGATGATTTGCATGCTAGAATTTCCTTTTTTCTTTTTAATTATTTTTCACTCATTTGTATTGGGACAACCGTAAATGGCTCTCCTCTCAATCTTAGAATTTCTTGCATCTCTATTGAGTTAATGAGGATGAGCCTTTTCAGTATTCCTTGCTGGTTTGATCATGCAATTGCTAGATCTGCTACTTTGCGTGAAAACAGCTTTCTACTTTTAAGGAATTTAACTGGCAGTGCAGAGATGTGTATCTGAGATTCATCTCAGCTGGAAAAGCAATTTTGTTTGAAATGGCCTGGGATGAGTCAAAGTTTTAATCAGTAAGAAACATGCTGTTGATTCTTCTGGTTTGGTGAGTGAAATCTCTATTTTTTCAGTTTGGAATGAAACAATAGCTGTAATCTTGGATCTGACCACAAAAACTAGAGGGTCATTGTTTGAGTACTCTGAATAGTACTTGACATTCTGTATCAGAAGAGCAAAGGGAAAAGGGAAAGAAAAGGCTGGGCAAACAGGCCTTCAAGACTCTATCATTCAAAGCCATAATACGTTAGATATTTGTAGAGACTATTGGTACTAAGAGCATTCTAAACTAATAGTTAGGAAGCATCACACTAAACAAAATGCTTAGGTAATAAAAACTTACATTTTCTAAATAGCATGACACTATATATGGAATTTACTAGCAAAATTTGAAATTACATAATTTACATTTAAATCAAAATAATTCCTAAACTTCTTTGTTCTTGATGGTGAGTAGCCTTATGGCTACTTTACCGATTCTTGCTATTCGCTAATAGTGAGGGATTATGTTTCTATGTTCTTTTAATATCATTAATTCAATTTTATGTTCAATTTCAAGAATATGCTAAAATTTTAGTAGTAATGAAGGATTATGTTTCTATGTTATTTTAATATCATTAATTCAATTTTATGTTCAATTTCAAGTGCTAAAATTCCAATTTTATGTTCAATTTCAAGAATATGCTAAAATTCCAAATATTTTATGTTTTGAATTTGTGTGGCATCATATAGGTTTAGTTGTATTCTACTATGAATACTTGGTCTTACATTTTACATTTTTTTTTTCTTTATCAAGCATGTTACTTATCTCTAGATTCTCTTTGCACAATGTGCTTTTTAATAACTATGCATGGTTGTACCATTTCATTATTGTGTCGTCGTTCCACAAGTAGGGGTGGGTTTTCAGTTTAAACCGAACCAAACCGATTCAAACCCAATTGCTGAAATTGATATTTTTTAAACCGAACTGAACTAAACTGAAATATTTCAGTTTGGTTCGGTTCGATTTTTCAGTTTGGGTTGCTTTAAGGCCTAATATTATTAGGCTTTTTATCAAACTCAATTTCATTAATCTTTATTCATTGGGCTTTCTTTATATTTGATTTTGACTAAATTTAATTGATTTTTTATTATAAAATTATTTCTTTAAAATTTTTATTTGAAAACACAAATTAGTAAAAATTGCAAACATTATTTAAAAATAAATTTTCGTCTTAAAAATAAAATAAGAATTGAGATATATAATCCTATAAAATCCTAATATTAATAATAATTCAAAGACAAACAAATATTATAAATCTTACAATAAAATCCTAATAATAATTAAAAAAAAATTCCATTATCACCATACGCTCATCTTTGCTGCAATACTACTGCCATTACTACAGCCAGTAAATAAGGATAACTAACACTAATGTATGATCCATTATTATAATAGTCAAACAAGAATCAAAACCAATAAGAGGCAAAAACGTAGCAGACTCTGGAATCAACGATTGCCTAGCAAATGCGAGAATATTCTTGAGCTTGCTCGTAAATATGCATGATTACTGAACATATATAGACAACATTTTCATCAACTGAACCTATAGGATAAGGCCACCCTTAACCAAGTTTTCCTTCATGTTTATTGTTCATTCTCAATGTAGAATGAAGGCATGCATATTGTTTAATTTGATAGAAAGTCAAATGCAGAAGAAATTTCATATTCATTTCTAAAATTGATGGAGTACATCAAATGAAGTCATTGTTAAAGTCCTAAAAAAACAAATGCATAGAGAGAAATCTGATTCTAAAATTGGTAACAGTATAAGGGCTCTGTTTGGTTGGAAAGAGAAAAATGTTTAGTTGTCATCATCAACAGGACCTTTAGGCCAAGGCCAATCTCTTAGGCAACATATTATGAATGTTAGACAACACAGCGCCATTAGCAATAGTAACAACATCCACAAGCTTGTTTAGTTCGTCATCGTTGCTAATTGCCAATTGAATATGCCTCGGCACTATTCTGTTCTACATGTTGTCCATGCAATGATGAGGATGAGGATAGAAATTAAAAGAAAGGAATAAAAATTAAAAGAAATTAATTTGTTACCTGAAGAAGAAGCTGTACTGATGGAAGCTGGGGATGAGGATGAGAGAGAGCCTGCGATGATGAGGATGAGGGTAGCATGAACTTCACAGAGAGTGAGAGGCGAGGGATTTGGGAAATGGCAGCATGAAGAAGCAGAGAGAGAGAGAGAGGTGAGGGATTTTGGAATGACAGCATGAAGAAGTGGAAGAATTAGGATTGGGTTTTTGTTTTACTGCTAATCAAAACGACGTAGTATTGTTAACATTTGGTTCAGTTCGGTTTTCCGAAATTTTAAAAATTAAAAACCGAACTGAACCAAAAAAAAATTGAATTTTGTATAATCTTAAACTGAATCGAACCGAATTACCAAATAAACCGAACTGAATTTTCAAATTGGCACGGTTTGGTTTGATTTTTCAGTTTGAACAGAATAGTGCCCACCACTATCCACAAGCCTGTTTGTGTATTATCTCGTAAGCATGAAGCACGTCATTTAATGAGAATGGACTTGGTATTTAGGATATTGCCCCTTGTTATGGAGTGTCCAGTAACTATGACTTGTATGTGCAAAAATGTAACGCACATGCACAACTTTAAGGGAGTAAAGGACTGGGTAACATTTGATTCATTTCTAATTGTTATTGAGAGTTTGTCATTTTCCTGAGTGTAACAGATTCCAAGCTCCATTGTATACATGTACGATGCATTAGCATTTCTGTCATAATTATTATTCCTCAATTTTCTTAGGTGGATATAAGGGTGGCGCCTGGAACCCATGCAACTGAAGCTGCAGGTACTCTCTCTCTCTCTCTCTGTTGTTTATTAAGTCCATAGTTGTTGATAGGTGGATGCACAATTAGTTAAATGCTCTTAACTAAATCAAATTACTTAGGTGGAGAATATATTGAATTGAATTGCTAAAAGTGGTTAACCAGTTCCTAGTTTGAATAATCAACTATTCAGTTATTTTCTTAGTTGACCACGTTTAGTTAACGAATGATTATATAAGAACTCTAATATGTGGGGCAACTTTCAATTCCAGCCTCAAATAGTTTTTTGGCTCGTAATTTCTGCTTGAAGTTATGTCTGCAAATTTAATTAAATTGAACTAGTGCACATCAAAAGCTCATATGGAGTAGGAATACTGATGCAGTAAAGAAAAATTGAGAATCAACATTCAAAATAATTTTGTTAGTATTCTTAACTATTACTCGTTAATTTTGATAGCTTCTTCAATTGTTTTATATAAGTTTTCGCTTTCTAAACATTTACAATGAAATCATGCCAACCTTAAAAAGTTTTTAACTTAAATTCATTGCTACGGCAAACATTGACGAAGTCCAGTATCCCTTTGCCATGCCAGCTCTAGATTTGCTCTAGTTTAGCTAAATCAAATGTTCGGATACTGTTTGTGCTGAGCTTCTTGAATATATATAGGCTCTTAATTTACAAGTGCACAAGTCGACAAGTAATAAAGTGTACCATAGCGCGAACATTGTTCCCACGAGAATCGCATAATAAGTATTAAGCTTATGTCTCTTGCATTATCTAGAAATCCTGAAGGATTATTTAAACTAAAAATTGTAAAGATTTAAACTATTTTACTTGTAAATAAGTTGCTTGCAAGAAAACAATCATTGAGAGAAAGCAGATTCAACTTCACTTGCTAACTTATGGTTTTTAATCTTTCATCCAATGAGTTTGTTCATCTAGTGTTACTATCAGGTCATTTAAGTTATTAATTAATCTCTTTCGCGTATCAATTAACATACAATAACATGTTAAACTAAAAGTCTTTCAACACTTAAATGTCATACAATTGTCAAATAAAGCAAGATCTTAGTGATAGCAATAATTTATTAAAGTCTTAACACAAAATAGATTAAGAGAATTATTGAAGACCCTTTTTATGAAAAACATCTCTCGATCGTCGATTCACAAAACTAACTATGATTAATGGTTAGTCAATCAATAACAATGAGTTTACAATAATTATTGACACAAAAGATGAATAAAACTAAAACGACTTAGGTTAGAAAGCCATAATTAGTTAATCAAGATCCATCAACACCCTATTTAAGAAAAATGAGTTCATAATGTAAAAGAAAGCAATCTAACTATATATTGTGTAAGCCATAATCGTCAATCCTTTAAACTCTTGCTTGATCATCTCCTTTTGCTCTTAGCCTCTTGCTTGATGCTTTGCTTCCTCTGATTGATTTCTATGCTCTTTGGATGATGAATTTCATGTGCCTTTACCTCCATAAGTAGTGTTCTTGATCATAGCACTAAGTAGGAACTTTGTAAAAATGAATTAGGAAGCAATTGGAGTGGAATAGGAAGTCAAAATTTTCCCCTTTTAGTGATGCATGGCCATGCAAAGTCGCGATTCCCTTTTAGCTCCAAGAGTTGCATGGCCTTGTAAGGTGGGGGAGTACAAATCAAAAAGGCTAATGCCTCCTTGCGTGGGCGTGTAGATTGGGTGTGCAAAGTGGTTACATGGCCGTGCAAGGATTTGCATGGCCGTGTAAATGCTTAACTCCCTTTCTAGCTTTGGTCGAATTGATGCATGGCCATGTAAACCTTCCATTCATGCTTTTTGAGCTTCCTTCTTCCATTTTAACCCTAAAATATTAAAATACCACTTATAAGGTCCTGTTATATATAAAATACAATCAAGTAAGATTTCAAGGGAACTATAAAATGTATAAATTTAGGCGCCAAACAGATACTAGTTATAAATGCTGGAAATTTGGATGTTAGTTGTTAGCATAAAAATGTATTAGGTTCTTGTATAAAATCACCTCATTGCATTAGGATTTTGTAGCACAGATCCTTTCAGTTCAAGCTGTAAGTTTACTTTGAGCACAATAATTTTTGTCTATTTGTACTAATTCCTATATACATATGTGCATGTGTTTGCTTGACCAATCGATTTTTGAAATGTAAAACTGAAACCAAATTGAGCTATTTGGTTGATCAATTTTTTGATTTGCTTGTTCGCATTTTGGTTCTATTTTTCCTAGTGTCGTTATCTTCTCCTTTTTTGTCATCTTTTTTGACCCAGCATAGAAAACTAATAAGCAACCTGACGCACTCTGGCTTGAAAGCCTTCGTTTGCTGGATTTCTCGTCACTAGCCAAGCTTGCTTCTTTGAGGGCTAAAGTTTTTAAGTTTAATGTTTTAACTAACCTCTAATTTTCAATGGCGTATTAAGGCACAAAACGTACATGGATTCTGGGCATGAGGCAAAACACACACCTGAGGGATGTGAGGCACACATTCATGTACAAATTACTTGCATTTTCAATTCCTAAGTAATGATACAGATACTTGGACGCGTAAACATTAAAAACTTCAGAACAGATTAGTAATACAAAGATGATAGCTATTGAAACTAGATGAACATAAGTCATATATACATTAGAATTCTAGGAAATCCTAAATAAACTTATAACCTGATGCTGGATAGATTTGTTGCGGGTTTAGGCTGAATTTAGGGTTTAATTGAGGATAAAATGGGTAAGAATTTGAGGTTTGAAGTTATTAGGTTAAGAATTGAAATCAAGCAAAGATGGGAAGGCTTTTGTGTGAATAGTAAAATAAAATCATGAATCTAATTATTCTTAGGAGTCGTGAATCTAATTATCCTTAGGAGTCGCGCCTAAGGTTCCCATAAGAATTATGGTTGAATTGCATCAGCCAATTCAAATAAAAGCATAGTTCCTGGAATTTTATCAATCACTCAAATCTCAAACTAAACATCACAATCATAGATCATATACCTGAGAATAATCCTAAACCCTTAAAATAAATGAGTCTAGAACTAGTCCTAATCCTACAGTTTCCTAACAAAATCTGGCAGATTTCCCATTAAGACTGAAAATTATTAAATTGCCCCTAAACTTAGAATACTAAACTATCAGCTAAATTTCCTACAAATATAAGCCTAAAAGGACTAGGAATCAATATATAATATCTCAATTAATACTTCAGAAAATCTAGACCACGGTTGTAGGTTTCTTGAGCTCTCCATCTGCAACATAATCTCAAGCCAAATAGTTCTGCAAGGGCCAATGCATGGAAGTGCTATACGATAGCATTCACCACCACTAAAAATAATTTGATTTGCGTTCACAAAAAGGATCCATTTCTATTTTAGTCCATTGAACATCTATACTCTCTCATAGAGTAGCCCTAAACTAGAAGCACTTTAGTTTGCAGCTGCCATAAATTGGTTACAGATTGCACAATCTATATTGTGGAAGATTAGTGCTTTGGAATGCTTTAATTAGTGTTCCATAGTGCAAAAAAGCTAAAGGGAGAGAATTAAACAATGTTAGTTATACAAATCTCAGATAAAGTAATTATCATGCTGCGGATTCTAGAATTTTGATACTATTTATAGCATTGAAGTACATAACGTTGCATCTTTTAGTTGAACTATATTGTAATACCTATAGGATATTAAAAGGATGAATTTTATCTTGATTACTCGCAGAACGATCTAATGGATAATGGAAGCAATAGATTACAGTTATTCCTTGACATGGTTTTATGGTACTTTCAAGTCCAATAATCACTTGCATAACTCCTACATGAGATTTTTATAGACAAACAGATAATATTTAAAATGGGATTTTCAAGTGAATCATTCAAGGAACTTGTCTCTTAACTAGCACCTGCATGTTTTTTTCAAGATCCCATATACTTTGGTCTATTGAGATCAATTACTTACTTGACTATCAAGTAAGGGATATAATATGCACTAGTCTCATAGCTTTTATCAATTGACTCAGAATATTTTAGAAATAATATTTTGATGCAACAAGTGTCTCATTGTTATAATTTCATTATAACTACTATATTTGGTATATGAATTCCATAGATTTTATCTTCAAGCGTTACTATATTTAATATGTTAATGTAACTTAATTCATAATATAATTAAAGACTGTAAAATTGAAAAACTAAAATGTGTGATTTTTACTTTTATATCATGAATTATGTTAAGCATATCCTTAATCAACCAATTGGCTATAGGGCACATACCAACTGTAGGGGAACATGCCCTTTGGCTTGGGTGAGGTTGCAATCTAGAAATGCCTTTGACATGTGACAACTATTATCAAGTAATTTTGCTGGGAGGTTTTTGGTCTTCAATAAGGTTTAACTTCTTGGTTTTGGTCTTTTGATAAGGGTTAATTGCTTATGTGGATTACTCTTCAGACCTTAGTTTTGGTTTGCCGCCATAAAGTCATTTTCTTAATGAGACATTTACATTTGGACCTTGGAGCGCATGCAATATTCTGGTTTAAGATCTGGTTGCCTGAAGAAATAACAATAATCATTTTATTTTCTCCTTTTGCATGTCCCTTTAATTTAGAATTTAAGAAACCAGTTTGAATTGTGAGTGCTTTAAGTCAAAATACTCAACTAGCATGAAGTCTTCATAACATGATGTGTCAACACATGAATGCATTTTCACATGACGTATAACATTTGCCTTTGAGTGGGTTTGAGTAACATGAAGTCTTGATAAAGAGTTATGCATATGGTATAAGTTGTGAAATGGTTTTTATATTAATTTATAATTTCCTTTATGCAGTTAATAAACAACTAAATGATAAAGAGAGAGTGGCAGCAGCCTTGGAAAACCCCAACCTAGTAGATATGGTTGATGAATGCCTGGGTCCATCTTATGCTTGAACATAGTTGCAACCTTGTACGGGTGTGCCTTCAGTTGCATCAATTCTGGTTTTCATGACTATCTTAGAATTTTATTTTTTGTTCTCCTTTCTGATTGTAAATATTGATCAATAGGATTTTGAGATTCTAATGCACAAAGTACAGTTGGATGTCATTTGTTTGCCTTCTGGTTTTTACACCTTTTTTTTTTTGGTTTTAATCATATTGTTCATCCCTTTGCACTCCTTGTAGGGGCATTTTGTGTGCATGATAATTTTTACTTGACAGTCTTTCGAGTTATTTAAATTTGAAATTCAAATTCATGTTAGTTCACAATATTGATGTCCAAATACCTTCCAAATTGATGTGTTTCTTTCAAACGCGATAAAGGTGGAAAGCAACCTAGAGAACTTGTCCTCAAGTTATTTATCATTTGTGATAATAAAATACTTAAGATAGTAGTATTTGTGTTGAGGGCTAGGCTTCATTTTTCTTAGTGAAACAAAACAGAGTTTCAGTTTACCATAAAGTATTCACGTGGTATCACTTTACACGTAAAAAAAGCCACCTTTTCCTGTTGTGTCAAGATATACGCAAGGCCAATTCTGACAAAATCGCCATATATCTAATGGCCGATGGTAGTCCCAACTCAAGATCTGATGTTAATCAGATGTTCGTTGGTACTTTCACATTCTTTTGTCTTAAAAGTTAATGGGTTTTGTTGGTTGTTCTTGCATAAAGCGGTGGTACTAGCCTGCAAAACCCAGAAAATTCTGAGCCTCTTTGATATTAATTGATTTCAATTGTTTACGTCCTCATTATTTTGGGAACTATCCTACTACTTGCTATAGGCACCACATGATCGAAGAAAAAAACAAACCATCAGAAATCTCATTTAGAGAATGACATGCAATTGGCGCTCTGTTAAAATAGGTAGCACAATTTACGGCCTCATAATTTTGGGAACTATCCTCATACTTGCTCTAGGCACCACATGACATACAATTGGTGCTATGTTGATATAGGTAGTACCATCTTCAAATGCCATGCATTTTCCTTCTTGGTCGTGCACTATCATTCTACAAGCTACCAATATCATTAATGAAGACAATTTATTCATCGAATAAGAGTCATCGACACATTACTAAATTCAAATGATATTACCAATATCTGATAACAGTCACGTTGAATTTTGAATATAGTCTTAGGTGTATCTTCCTTCTTAATCTTCAACTAGTGGTAGCCAAAATATTAATTAATTTTGAAGAAAAAAGTCATCAATGCAGTGAAGCATAAAACTTCTGGACAACTACTTTGTTCAATAGTTTGGGTATCAACTACAAAATAGTAATCCCCAAGGTCACGTGTTATGTTAAACAAACTTTGAAGATTTTGCACCTTCACTTTCTTTAACTTCACTTTCTTCTTCACATATAATTTACTGAAAGCCTAAATTTGTCAGACCTATCAGAAGGGATGTATAAACCGTGAAATATCATATCACCCAATTCATAAGCACAACGTGGCAAATGCAACATTTCGTATCTCATTATCTTCAAGGGGAGTTTGCCTCACTCACGAGTAAAATAATATTAAAGGGAAAATCTACATAACTCCGATTTACAAATTTATTCATAGATAATTTGTGAGGATTTATTCAACTCACAATAAATATAAGTTGTATAATACAAACATAAAGGGAGAGATTACCAAGCATACAACAACTACGATATAATTGCATATCTGGAATAATAGTTTGTAATAAAAATGTATTAAGACCCCCTCTAGTTCCATCACTGATGTTAATCCAAATAGAGTAATTCCAGTTGGACCCATAAATTAAAAAAGAATGAGGGAATGAGTCTGTATATCACGAACCCAACAACTACAATATAATTGCATACCTGGAATAATATTATGTAATCAAAATGTATTAAGACCCCTCTAGTTCCACCACTGATGTTAATCCAAATAGAGTAATTCCAGTTGGACCCATAAATTTAAAAGGCATGAGGGAATGAATATGTATATCACGGACCCAACTTGGGTCTAAAACACAACGTTTCATTAATAAAAACAACAACCGTCACACGTGCCATATATATGATACGGAAAAAAAAAAATGTGTCGTTACATTCTCTTCTCTTCGCGATTTTGAAACCGCTCTCCATTTTCTCCAAATTCCTCGAATTTAACTATAATTTCATACCTCATCAATTTACTTCATTCCTTCAACCTTCATTGTCATTGTTTCCATCTCTTCAACAAAAACCTAATCGCCATCTTTGCATTTCTTAACAATCTCAATGATTGGTGTCTACAAGTTTTCTATTACTTTTATTAACTTTTATAGCAATTTTCTTCTTTATATCTTCACAATATCATCACAACTATTGTTTATTTTTGTATCATTATATCACATTTAGATAAATTTTAGGGTTTATAATAAACTTCATGTTCGAATAATAATGTTGATATCTAATGTACATATATTTCGAGTTGTTTGTTCATAATTTTGATTCTCTATCTTTTGAATCATAATCTATTTAAAGTATAAAACAATCTTAATGCATCTACATTTCTCTTCAACATAACATATATTGAAAAATTTTACTGAATTCGTTTATTTATATACAATTATCGCTAACAGATTTAGAAAAACTTTAGTGTTTATTACAAATTTCATGTTCCAATAATAATGTTGTTATATAACCTTAATATATTTCACCTTGTTTGTTTCTAATTTGTTTTTTTTTTTTTTTTCCCATTTGAGTGATACTCTATAAAGTATATCACATTTTTAATGCATGTACATTTTTATTGAACTGTACATATATTGAAATCTAATTTTCTTTTAAAACTAATGTACATATCAATGTATATGTTAGACTCATATGTACATTAGTGTTGAAATATATGTACATTAATATTGAAATATATGTACATTTGTCCTTATCTACATGTACAATAGTATTACACTCCATATACATTCAAATAAATATACATAGAAATGCATATATATTGTCCTTAACTGCATATATATTAGATATGAAAGTGAATTTACATTTCTTCTCATCTGCATGTACATTACTATCAAATGTATATATAATTTACATTTCTCATCATCTACATGTACATTACTATTAAATATACATATATTACATTGTCTTTAATTATATATACATTAGATTTGAACTGCATGTACATTGTCTTTAGTTACATGTACATTAGATTTAAATTGTATGTACATTAATCCATAACTCTATGTATATTGATTTTGACTGATTTTCTATATGGAGCAAACTACTTTTTAAAACCTTGTACATGATGTACCAACCTACATACTGTTAAGAACAAATGTTATTTTATTGTTCACTATTTGTTTGATGTACACCATTATTATTATTTAACAGGGCACTAAACATGTCGCACGCAAACAACATAATTGACAGCATGAATACTTCAAGTGATGAAGTTTTAAAAGACTTTTTGAAGGAAAAAAAAACATAAATATCTTCAAAGAGAAAATGCAATCCGCAAGTGTAAAACAAGGAATAATGGATCTCCAACATAGTTAAAAAAAAAAAAAAAAAGAGCATCCACACATAAAAAAGCTAAACCAAAAAAGGTAAAAAACAGAAAATAGATTATGTGAGCTTGCATTCCTAACAAGGATGTCACCAACTGTTGTGTTTAAACTCGTACAAAATCTCTTTGACAAGCAAAAAAAGGCAATTCAAGATATTGGATTTGGATCTTTTTTGAAAATCTCATTTTCAGAGCATCAAGGGGCTTTGTTAAGATATCTAGTAGAATAGTTTGATCACTCTAGGTGTAGACTTCTTCTCGAGAATCAAGAAAAGCTCATGTTGGATGCATAAGATGTTGAATATGTAATGGATCTCCCTCATGGTAGCAACCCAGTAGTAGAGGCTAAAGGAGATAAAGATACTAAAGATTACAAAGAATTGTTACAAAGTTGGAGAACAAGATGACAGTTGACAAAAAGGGAGTCCATTCATTTAACAAATGGCAGATCAAATAATACAGAGAGGAGACTTTGAAGATGAGTTCAAGAGAGACTTTGTAGTGTTAGTTGTATCAATGCTGCTGAAAGGACATAAAAATAAGCATTCAATTACAAAATTCGGTTATCATTGATTGATGTTAATGAAATAAAAAACTTAGATTGGTGCTACTACACAATAAAAGTTTGGTGGATGCAGTGATGCAATGAAAGAAAAACCAACAACAAATTTTACTAGTCCAATTCTATTCCTACAGGTATCTCATTTTGCTTTCTTAAAATATTTACTTCATTAACTATTTCACTTATAATTAATTTAATGTTATTTACATTTGAGTAAACAACTTGCATACTTGGACCGAGTAGATTCAAGGCATAGCAATTTGTTCAAAGGAAATATCCAACATTGACTTCTTGGACTATTGTTGATATTAAAATAAGAGTGTAACATGTGCTTAATGAAGGAGGGTTTGGAAAAGGCAAAGTAATCCAAACTTTGAAGAAACAAAGTTCTAAAAAAAACTAGAGAAAAAAGAAGAAGAAGAAGAAGAAGCAAACAAAAAACATAAAGAAAAACAAATTCAAAAAGAAGAAGGGCTTAATGTAATTTACTATCTCTTTATCAAAACAATGTCAAATATCTTTTTACACATTATTTGTACCTTTATCAAAATGTGTACATGCATTTCAATGCAAATATACATTAGTCCTTAACTACGTATACATTGGTATTAAAACTCTATGTACATTGGTTTAACTGAAACGATATTAGTATTGAATCAACATTAGTCCTTAACAACAATTATAATAGTTTTTTAACTACATGTACATGCAACTAAGGACCAAATGTACAGTCAACTCATTTACAATGTACATATAGCTAAGTACTAATGTCCATATAATTCAATACTAATGTATATGCATTTCAAATATTATTTTTCATCTAATACAAAACCCAAATGTACTTATTTGTTTTAAAAGTTTTCATTTCAAAATATATATGTATATACTCATTACTGTTCATTTTTAAATATTTAATTATTATAGAAATTTTTTGTGGAGTAAGTTTTGACACATTTAAGGAAAATGACATTTAACATACTTCAATTTGGACAAATGATGGCTGAAATGGGGAAGGATCAATTAAACAGTGAAATAATGAAGATAACTCTCAATTGCTTCTCCGAAATATTTAATACAATCAAAAGCTCTTAAGGAAGGCAATCAAATGCTATATACAATAACGAAGATGACGATCTATTTGATTTGTATGTTTCTCAAATAACTTGCCTTTTAAAATAAAAAATGCACTGTCATTGTATCCTAACATTCGATCTATGTAATTCTTTTAGAGCGATTGAAGAATCTGAGTTTGATTTGGATGATGTACATAACAAATAGCGACCAACTAGAAAAATCAAGAGCCTACATTATGTCTTAAATCTACATTTTGGACTGCATATAATAAAAAACTACAAGGAATTTCTCAAAAAGAAAAAAATGATTTCAGAATTTACTTTCATGAATCCAACTGACCAACACCCCAAAACATAAGACTAACATCATATTGTTTTAATAAAATATATATTGCAACCACACGATATATTTTGCACTCATAAAAATTTCCTTTTCTTGCAGAGAAATGTTATTCAAATACATGGATCTTTGGGCTACTCTGATGAAATACAAAGCCTTGCAACCCGTCAAGAACTTTTTAATCAAAGAATAGAGATTTGGGTAGCAAGGATGAATGTGGTAAACTTGAGACGTAAAGTTGGTACCCCCAAACGTGTTTTTTTTTCTCACCAAGACCATATGTAAGAAAATATATTTTAAAAAAAATTAACTATGATTATTAATTATTCTAACATCATCATTTTTTTTGTTTAGATGTTCATGGATCCAACTATGCCACATTTTCCATAAATATATACAAGAAAGAGATCCAAGACAATTTCAACAATGCTTTGGATAATGAGTTAGATTATATATCTAACCTTGACATTTTTTAGATACAGATCTTGTAAGTACATTATGTATTTGCTATAAATAGTTAACTTTTTACTTGTAATTATATATACTGACAACAAATTTTTAAAATAATGTATAATCTAGGTATTTTTTTTTGTTGTGCTTCATCAACATCATTATTATCTAATATGCTTAAATTTCAAAAATTCTTGCATTGAGGTATTAAACAATAGACCTCTCCCACAAGTTGTAACTTACAAACAGAAGAATGAAAAATGTCTAAAGCAAATTGTAAGTAGTACCACTTCAAGCTCATTATTATTTTTTAAACGTATTCATTGATTTACATAAACTACAAAACATAATTTACATTACTTTGAATAATTATGTACATTGCTTTTGAAATGCATGTACCTTGAAATATCAATGTACATAAGGATAATAAAAAGAATGTACATTGAAATATCATTGCTTTCTCTTCATACTTTTACAATTGATGTTTTTATAACCATGTTACAGGCTCAATCATTTGCAAAATATAAGACAACAAAAAGTATTAAAAGAGAGAAAGTTCTAAGGAAATTAAAAGAAGTACTCCTTGAAATGCCATGGAAATCAGGAAAAAAAATTACACAGACTGTGACATTTTCTGCATGAGACATATGGAGACATATCAAGGAGAAGGTGATTGTTGGGAATCAAAATTGGTAAAGGATGATTTCAGCTAACAATGATTTTCTTCTTATTTAGTTCATTATTAATGTATTTTTTGGATTATACACTTACATTTTAAATTTAAATTGCATGATGTTTACATAAACACATGAGGGCAAAATATTGCTCCACTATTTTGTTGTCAAGTCTCAACGAAAATAAGGATCAAGTTACAAAGGCAACAAAAAAGATATTGTGCAGCCAAAGTAGAAAACTAAACAAACATTATGTTTTTTTTTTTTTATATTAACTAGAATTTTGTTGTAATATTTTCATGTTGATGTACCTTATGCTTTAGAACCAATATACATATTTCATTAAACATTTTGCCAATTAACTTAGGTACAATATCAAATGTACCTGAAAAGCCTAAATAAATGAATTTTAGGTACAAGTCCAATGCCCATCCAATTTAATACAAATGTTCTTACTCAATTATAATTTATTTTCTCAAATAACCTCATGTACCATACAAAACCCATTTCAAAGAAAAACAACATAAATATATAGGCCATTGAATTAAATAATAAAGATAAATAAACTATTTAATACAACATATATTAAAAAATAAAATCATTTATTTCATTAACCTTTTGAAATATTCGAATTTACACAATTTTTAAATTGTAGAATATTTTACAGAACTAACAACTACTGAATCTAAACTACCAGAACTTGGGTGCACAAGATATCATCTCTTATTACTTGTGAAATAACTTCTTACAAAAATTTATTTATAAACATATTATTTCATCACCCGTTTACATAAAAACTTATATGATTACAATAAATATCATTCAACTTTATTATAAAACAAAAATACAATACCTCAATTGAATTTTGCACTGTTGTTTTTGTTTGCAATGAAGCCCTTTCAACATTTTTCCTTCATCGCTTCACTTGATTACACCTTTTCTTTATTATGCTCTTGGCTCTTATGTTGCACTAACCTTTGCACAACTATTAGGAGGATTTTGTATTTTATTGTTCAAATTTGTTTCAGTTTCATCAACTTCTTCAAAACAAATATAACCAACCTTTTTCATGATGCAGTTTTTTGCATTTTCAAAAGCATCCACACAAAGCTGTCAAGGTCTACTATTGTATTCACTATATGAAAATCAGCTTATATAATTTCCTTCTCATTTGTAATCTCCAAAGAGAAGCAGCTATGCCAAAATCATTTGACGATGCAATTATTGGCATATCTATATTCCTACTTTCAATAATTTTTTTAGTCTATCTCTTAACTATATAAATTTCTGGTATCACATCAACACAATGTACATTCATTATACGTAATGTATGGTAGCAAAGGATCCCAACTTCAGGAAAAAACTTGCATGTTCAACAAATAGTCAACTCTTGCTGATTAAAGAACACCTCATGTTGAATCATATCCACATTTGTTCGCCACACATGATACTTAATCTCATTGCGATTTAACATCACACATTGTTGATGACATAGAGCACCCTTCATAAATTGCTCCCTAAACAAAAAATAAATTTCTACTGTATATATATCCCTACCATGTGCCTACTTTTCCATTTCAACACTACATCAGTAAATGACATATAGAAATTACACAAAGTATCAGTTTTAAAAAGTCATCTAGACACCGAATTATTGGTAGTCTCACTCCTTTATGATGACAAAACACCACCGAAAAAAATAATCTTTATGGAAAGCAGGACCCCATTTCTCTCTGGAGTTATAAAGCTTATCTAAGGGTTATTATCAAAATGATAATTATTAACTAACCTGTAGAAATAATAATATAATAATTATATCATGTACACTAATATGATACTACATTTACATTACTCGTTCACTAAATATACATTAGTATTCAATTACATGAGCATAAAATTTAAACTATTAGTTCAACACAAACATAAAATATACCTTATGTTAAATACCAATGTATATAAAAAAAAAATAACTGTGATGTACCTCCAAATAGACATCAATGTACCAGGATAAAAAAAAATAAACAAAAATTAACATACATGCTCCAATAAAACTCAAACTTACCTTTACTATCAGTGTATTTCAACACGGTTTAATAAATCTACAAATCCATATTGGCTTTTTAAGGTCCTAATATTTTTCTTTGAATTCTCTCTTATATGCTAAGTACAAAGTCTATGAAGACTTCAACTATTGCAGCAACTATGGTAGCATATTGGTCTATCATTATTGTCTGTGGATGTCTCCCTTCCATCGATCTCAAGAAACTACTAAAGAGTCATACAAAAGATTATATTCTCTCATTCAATAAAAAACCACATCCAAACATAATATTCATGCAATGGTGATTCATACCAACAAATGGACCATAAATCATATCATATCTATTAGTCCGATACGTCGTATCATACACCAATAAATCTCTAAAAACCTCATAATCTCTTTTTATTTTCGCATCCCTTCAAGAGAAGCTACATAACCTTCCATCATTATCAACCTTAAAATCAAAGAAAAAAAATCCTTGTCAACTGTTTGTCTTCATCTAAAAATTTCAATCAATGCATTAGAATTCGTCCTATCCAATTTCTTCCTATTATCCATTGCCAAATAATTGTAAGCATCTCTCGATGTAAAACCAATAAATGGTGATCCTCATGATTGATTCTTTAGTACTCTCATGCCATCAGCCATTCGAACCCCACTTTGTTTTAACTCACTAAGATAACTAAGTTGGTTTTTGTAATTCTTCTATGAGAATAAAGAAGAGAGCATTTGCTTTGTGGACACAACTCATGATTGTGTTCTTTTTCATGCTTTGTTACCATCTAAATTCCAAATTCATCAACATCAAACTATACATAAGCTTTATAATCAGTTCGAATGCTTAACTATAAGTCCTTTTATTCCAGCCTTAGAACATAATAATATTTTCATTAATACCGTTCTACCATCAACTCTACATCTTTAGTTACCCTTCCTCACACAAAACCTAGTTTCAAATGCATAATCATTATACAAATCATAAGCTTCATCAAAATAATTCATAAAGATTTCTAATGAATCATTAACAAACCCATTTTTTCATTAAAACCTATTAAAACAAAAAAAAAAGTTCAATACCTATAATAATTTATTCATAGATTTCAAACAAAATCAATACCAATGTACACAATGTGCATTTTAATATTAATGTACATGTAGTCCAAACCTAATGCACATATAATTCATACATAATGTACATGCAGTTAAGGACCAATGTACATACAATTAAATGTCAATGTACATGTATTTATACAAAATCTCTAAAACACACCAATCTAAATTTACACTAAAATATAAAACAATAATAAAATAGAGAATGAACAAAAATTATTGAATATATCATAAAAAAATAATAAAAATAGAGATTCATTAGTTTGAATCTACATAGAAATGAAATAAAATTGTTTTGAATATAGATTGTAGTTATTTGAACCTTTCAAGCATGAGAGTTACCTCAATTCAAAGACGAATCCATTCTTTGAACTTCATCTACTAATATCAACTCGAAACTTCGCTTTTCAACGTTTTCCTCCTTTAAAACTTTCTTAACAAATCCTACTTTTTCCTCTATTAAACGCATACACCAGACACAGAAAATGATAGGTTTATTCATAAAAAATAAACTTCAACAAAATAAAATCATAGCAAAAAGGAAACTTTCAAAAGGAAAAAAATCGCACCAAAACATTGTTGTTGCAGCTGCAGTAAATGATTTTTTTCTATTATTTGTTATCTTAAAAATACAAATAACACGTGTAAGATGCACATCACCAACTTAAATGAAACATAGCGTGAAACAACATGAACATAGGTCCATGATATAATTTGCATAAGGGAACATTGATCATTAATTGCAAACATCTTAGAATTCACAAACCCATCAAAATCATCCTTAGAAACATCATCCACCTTCCTCTTATTGGATGGACCCATTATTGCTTTGTCCATAACACTATTCAGTTTCAACAACCGCCATTACATGATTTTCTATCCCAACACTAACACTAGTAGAGACAGAGTCATTATTTCTCAAAGGACAAGACTCAAGTTTAGGTTGATCTAAAGTAAACTATACTCAAACATGATCCAATGACTATGATGAATGAAGTTATGAGTTTGTAATTAAACCTTTTCCTTAATGTCTCTAATTTAATCAAAACCTTTCCTCCATCACCATACACACAGATAAGGAGAAGCAAACGAAAATCAAATCACGAACTCATACTCTCTCATATCATTTTTTAGGTTTTATGGTGAATTGCTTAATGTTATGGATGGCAACAACAATTTTACTTTAAGCTGTGAAGTGAGGGCCATTGTTATTGAATGGTTTTCTTTTGGAACTTGGGAGGTTTTTATATTAATATTTTTATTTGTGAGTGATGAATTAATTAGGTTTAATTTGGTTTGATGACACCTTCTTTCTAAGAACAATTGACATTCTTGCTTTAAAAAAAAAAAAAAAACAAACAATTGACATTCCATTATGCTCTGCAACAGTTCTCTGGCCTAGTTCTTTATTGATCTAGATTTTGCTACAAGTAGTAATAGGTTAGACAAAATCCATTAAATGGTAAATATTTAGAAAATTTTTGTTGCCTTTTTTTTTCCATATAATATTTATGCTAAACAAGAATAACTCTTTAACACGTCTGACCGTATAACTAAAATAGTTACACTAATTGTAATACCTAGATATTTTAAGTTAATAAAAGTCTGAGAAATACTTATTAAATTATAATCTTAATTGAATTTTAAAAATTAATAGCATGGTTAAAGAACAAAAGAGTATTGTGGTCTTCTTATTTACATTTATAGCGTAATTTGATAAATTTAATTTTTATGTATTTATAGAATATAGTTAGAATAATTATGACTAAAAATTCGTTGCTTTGTGAATTATGAAATTGGCAAATCCTCAACCAATAGTCTCTATTTAGTTGTGTATATTTATACATTTTTACTAATTTTATAATTGTCTTTGTGGTACTTTAATTGTTAAATACTTATTTAATTGTATCAAAAAATTTTGAAATTTAATAATGAATCCCCTGCAAATATTTTCTAGTTCTATCACTTAATATATAAGCTTGAATAGTAAAATCCAAGGTAAAAATATAAAATATATTACACTATGTATAATGTGTTTAAAAAATAGTAATGTACTTTTAAAATTTATTTTTAAATGATAACTAAAAATATAAAACATATAAATCTTTAGTCTTTCATATCTTGATTCAATAGATTTGAATTAAAAAAAAAGTAATATATATATATATATATATATATATATATATATATAGACACACACACACTTACATTAGAATTAATTATTTATAAAATCAAAGGAACAAATAAAACTCATTTATGTCTAAATCAATTTATTTTATTAAGAATGTATAAAAGATTTGTATAAGTCAAGAGTATCATATGATCAAATATATTTACAACACTAATCCAATTTATTTTTTTATCTTTTAAAAAATATTATAGATTTCGAATTGTAAATACTTTTATATCATGAACAATCTCTTACAATTTAAAATGTACAAGTTATTAGATTTTCTTACTTAAAACTATGAACTTAATTTTCAAAATTTCCATTTTATTTTAAAAGGTGAAAATAAGTTAAATATAAACTCATAAAGTACAATTTCATTAACTTAAAATTGAGATTTTACGCCTAGTTCAAGAAAATCATATTTTAGATGTGAATTAACTCATTTGAGTGACTATAACTCATAAAATGAAAATAGTTGACTCTTATTTACTACAATAATGGCTGAAAAGGTCCTTATCTACAAACCTAGAAAAATAAGTGAATAAAAGTGTTAAGTCCATAGCTTTAATGCCATAAAACTTATGTTCATAGGAGATGATTCTTAAAATATGGGAAAGACTTAGAGTGTTGAAGATGATAGCCAAACACGAATGGAACATAAATCGCCCATTTAGAAGAAAACTAGCTGAATATGTTTGTAGAATAGTGCAATTTAAACTGTTATGTAAAATAATTCTGAAATCATTAGAAAAACCATAATATATGATTAGAAAACTTAAAAAATCTAGTTCATAGAGAATTAAAAATCCAAGGTGTATAGAGAAAGTTATGAATATTTTAGTGAAAGGTATTTAGGCTAAATCTCAAGCTATCATGCCCATGATTCAAATTTAAAACTTTCTTTAGAATGATTTATAAAGAGTTAGATGATGATCAATACATGGAAAGGAATCTCTTTGAGTTTAATTTCCACAAAAAAAAAAAAGGGTCACAATTTAAAGCTCTATAGGGGAAGTTCTGATTGTTCAGTGAAAGATGTTTGTATAGAGTTAGCATCAATGCCCTTTTAATGGTTTTAATGGACATTGAAATTTAAAAAGCTCAATATACAAGGTAATTAACTCTACTAATTTTTGAACCACCCTAATGCCCGTTAAACATTTTTAATGGTTATTGAACCTTTTTAACAACTAATCTTGCTAAAAAAAAGAAAGGCTAGTAACAATTGATTTTGTATATTTTCAACTATTGAAATGGATCTTGGACTATATAGATATACCTAAGATGATATTGAAAGGTTATCTAGCATATCACAAGTGCTAGAACAAGCATTCACGACTTTATGGGCTCTTTCCTCTTTCTTTATTTGTATTAAAGAGTTAGTGTTTTAGAATATAAGTGATCTTTTTTGTAATATGATTTATATATCTTATACAAGGATCATCATTTGTTAGTTTGAGTTGTAGTTTTACCAAATCTTTATTATGAAAGGTTTAACTTGTACCTTAGAGCTTTAATTCCATAATATTTGTTACAACTCCCCTTTTTAGGGCTCTATATGAGACTAATAATTGGTATCAGATTCAAGCTCCTCTCAAAACATAATTGCAAGGAGTAACGATCATAGCATATTAAGAAGAAGCTCAATCAATTTTCAAACCTCTCTTAATCAATTTTCAAACCTCCCTTCTTCAATGACATTGATGATCAATATTGAAAGAACCATATGAAGATCTATCTTGATAGTGAAATGATTGATTTATGGGACAATGTTAAAGAAGGAAAAAGAAGTGCATGTGATGAAAGCATGGACAATATGCCAAAATTGAGTGGACAACTAACAAAAAGGCCAATCTTAAGGATAGGAGAGTTATGCATATTCTATTTTATGTTATTCACAAGTCCTAATATGCCATTTTACAAATGTGCACATCCATAAAAAAATTTTAAGGCACTCTTTAAACCCAACATAAAGGCTATAGTAAAGTGAAACTGAGAAAGATATTATTAGTATATGCCCTAATAGCCAATTAGTTATCTATACCATTTGCTAGACATTTTTATGTCATTTGTATTATATTTATATAAGCATCTTCATTTTCTAAATTGCTAAGTGAGTGATATAGTTCTTTAATTTATTTAATACTTAAAATGAATTCCTTAGGATATACATACTTTGTGAAAATAGTTTGACATACTTATTGCATCAAAGTATGATTCCTAAATGTTCCTAGTTGATGTATTATCAAGGATAAATATTGATAGTGTTGTTGAGACTAGTACATGTATGTTCATACCTTGAAGGTCAAGGTAGCTATTAATCCCATAAGTAGAAGTATATGAGATATTTGAGACATGCCTGTCGATGCTTATTAAAGAATAAGTTTATTAAACAACCTATAAAGGAAAACTATATGGATCAATATTAATATGCTAATGGTTCATTGTTATGATTGATGTGTAATTAGTCCTTAGATTTGAGAACACCTTAATATCTTGTCAAGTGACTCTTATTCTTTGATACATGACTTTGGTTGTCCTAATTATGGATTGCTCATCAGACTTATTTTGGATATAGCAATAGCTTGATAGAGATAACGAGTGTTCAAGAGAGAGTTCATTGACCTAAAATATTTCAGGCATGTCTTATTAGTTGGCTTTTAATATTGAGTGCAAATTTTTTTGCCAAAATAAGATGATGTGATCATTTTGAGTCAATGGTTAAAAGGAACTTATCACGATCAAACCACTATAATAAATAAACATTTTCCATGTTTTATGGGTTTATTATGGCATCATCTGTGAAAGGACCATATTATATTGATGACCATATTGGCAAAGGCATATGATCAAAGTATCTCAATCTTTCCTAGCTATATTGATTTATTATGATGTATAAGCTAGATAGTAATCATGAGTTTAAATTATATAGTCAATCAATTAATGGAATAATAATAATTGAATTATTTAATTTGTCTAGTTATAAATCAACGACTTATATTTATTATCAAACAAGTTAGGTAGCCTATAAGGTCATATACAAATAAACTAAAGTGGTAAAATTAAAATGGAATGAGTATAACTCAATTAGAGAGAGTTACTTTAGCTTAAATAGTTAACTATAGCTATTTGATAAGTATAAAACGCAAATAGCACTTTGGCTATTTACTGAAATTACCTAACAAGATTAAGGTTTAGAGACATCTTATATGAAAAATATAACTCATAGGTTGGCTATGGTAATTATGTGAGATAAAATTTATGTGCTTGAGTGTCACTAGTTAAACATTGGCCTACCCCTCCCTTTTCCATTTGGCCATCACAAGAACAAAGGGGGGATTTCGCCACTTAGTTTATGTAGAGACTTGTAGAGTTTGAACATACCAAGTCTGGATGATTATGGTTTAGTAAAATCCTTTTGAGTGAGAGGAAAGCTTCTGGAAGAGTGATGGATTCAACCTTCAAGGTAAAAATTAGTTATTTTTGTTCTTGTTTACTATATTGAATTAATGAAGGTCCATAGGTTTTAGGAATTTAAAATTTAAATATTCTATTGTGTATGCTTTGTATGCAATCTTAACATAATATAGGAGTCCCAACAGTAGAATAGAGCCACCATTTAAATCAATTTTGTAATCTATGCATGAAATAGATTGTTATTATTTGTTTATATGCATAAATTTAAAGTCAATGAACTTCCACCTAATTTTTATTAAAAGGGTTTTTATAAATCTGCCACCTAGGGATTAGAAAATCATATGATGATTGGATGAAAGTATGAAGGATTTAGAAGCTTGAAGAGTTCAAACATAGGGCTTGTGATTTCTATTATGGGAATTTAGCAAATTTTGTTGATTAATTCATAACACATAATTTACTTGCTCAAATGTGGATTTTATTTAATATATATATTTCTTAAAATGTCAATTAAAGATTTATTAAATTAATTTGATTTATACTATTTAGAACAAAAAATCTTTTATTGGTTGAATCCTTAAGTTAGAGTTTCTACTGTCATATCTTTGACTTGTGGGCTTTATCTTCTTAAGAACAAATTTAGGCTCTTTAATCTTGCGTTGTTCAAATGCAATTGATGAAATTGGGCCTTAGTCACCTTCATATGTTAGGCTCCATTAGATCTAGCTAATTACTCCATTTAAAGTTCAAGTTCCAAGCATCTTCTAATTTGGTCCATGCACCATCCTTGATTCCATTGGGCCTATTGAATTGGCCTTGTTTGAATCAAGGGGGCTGATTACACTTAAACCAATTTTCATTAACCTTGTTAAGGAAGAAAATTATTTTCTCCACTTATAATCCAACATGACTAGGCTACCTACTGTTGTTGTTAGCCTCCATATGATGGGAAAATTACCTCATAAAAGTTAGAAGCTAACTTATTTTTGTAGAAATCCTAATTTCATTAGAAGAGCTATTAATAAGATTTTAGGAATTTAGATTTCCTAACGTGACTAGAATTGTCTTACCTTATCCATTTCTTTCCTAATCTAGTTAGTATTCTATTTTAATTATTATGATAAAATATGATCTAATGTAAACTAATTTTATTATTAAAATAATTTGATTTATGAATTAAAATTAAATTATTTTTTCTTAAAAAAAGTAGGATAAATGTTATCCTAGTTATAAGAGGATTAAGACTTATCTAATAAGAGATGGAAGCCTTGACTAAACCTAATTTGATTAGCATATGGATAATATATATCATATATTAGTCCATACCAATTAATTAAAATGTTTAGTTAATTATTTAATTATTGGTAGTTAATTCATTTTGATAAAATGATATACATGCTCGAATGTATGATATTCTTTATATACAATCAAGCACCATACACACATACACAATGTGTGTGTGTTATGAAATGATATAATTATTTTCATAATATTATGCGTAATTAGGTCTATAGAGATGAAGGATAAGTTCATGATGCTGAGATGAAGCATAAGCATAAGTTTTGGTATGTCATATATTATAAGTTGAAGTAAATGATAATGAACAATAAGGATATGAATGTATAGTGATATAACGACATGATATGGTATAAGTTATGATATGAAGACATAGAAAAAGAATATGATGGAATGATGATATGATTTAAGAAATAGGGAAAGATATAGTTATGAAAGACAAAATGATGTGATGATATGAAAGGTAGATGATGAGATGGCATGATGAAGTGATAAAAAGACATGGAATAATGATATGAGAAAATATATATAGAAGATAAGAATAATGAGAAGTAAAGACTTGGAAGCATAAGAAAATAATACCAAGAGTAGGAATTGGCATTATTCAACTATGTTTATCCTTTAAGAATATTAAGGAAGGGAAGGGATAGTTTTCAAGGGTATGGGATTCATTCTCAACCAAAAGGGGGTTATGAAATCTCTTAGATATAGTTATGGAGTAACCTTTCATAATCATGACAAGTCATTCCAAGATTTTGAATAAGAATTTAAACTAAAATATGTTTTAAATGATTTTTTAAGTTATATTAGCATTTTAAAAGAATTTTAAGAGATTTTAAATCCCTTCCACTTTATAGTTCTTTAGGAATAGACATAAGTTGAGTTAGATTATTTACTATGACCCAACTTATTTTCTTTATTATGATCCAGGATTGATGAGTGTAAGATGAAAAAGGGCTAAACATGAATGATATAAGAATTCGAGGACAAATTAAGTAAGGAGATGATTTATGAGGGCTGAAACTTGATTCTTAGAAGTCTCTAATAAATGAGAAATCCTTCCCCTAAATGATAAACATGAAGAGGCTAAATTTGATGAAATGGTGATGATTTTAATGACACAATAATGACTAATTAAGGTATCCTGTGAATTAAAAAGCATAGTTAAGAAATATGATTGTAAAGAATGCTAAATTATAAGGAAACTAAATGTAAGTTATGATGTATAGGTATGCATATGAAAGAAATGATGATTAATGAGCATGAATAAATGATAGCATTAGAGGTTTAATAATGAAAATATGTCAATACTATATTATGTTAAAGGATATGTTAAAATGAATGAGAAAGGATGAAGAATGCTAAGGCATAAGCTAAGTTTAATGTATGAACTTTCGATGGATATGAAAATATGGAAATGTGTTTAATGTATGATTAAATGACATGTTAATGAACTTTTTTAGATGTATTTTAGATGCCTAAAGTTATTATTTTAAAGTGTTTTAAAGGAATGAATAAAAGGTTTGAAGTAAAGCATCCAAAAGGTTAGAATGATCGGTTAGTTTGGATGGAGATGAGGCAACCCAAAAGGAGGGGTCAATCAGGTTATAAATAAAAACACAAACAAATAATTTGGAAGGAGCAAAAATAAAATCAAAACAAAGTTTTATAGTGGTTCAATAATGTGTCTACTCCACTCCCTAAGCTTTAACTTAGGGCTTTTATATTCTTTTTCCATGCTCAAGAAAAACTTTCCCTTTTCCAAGCTAAGGAAGAAGCTTCATTTTTCTAGGCACAAGGACAACCTTTACAATTACTCTCTTTTAACAAGGAACAAGAGAGTCAACCCAACCCTTTGTATTTTCTAAGGTATAATACCAACCCTTTAACCACTAGCAAGGATAGATCCAAGTAGTGTCAATGCCTCTCAACTTAAGTAACAATTTCACTTTTAATGCTAAAAAAAAAGCTACTCTCAAAGAGTTACAAAGTAATCCTAACACTACCCAAATCAAAGTAACACTAAAAGGTTTGTATAAAGAGCTTGCTAGATGTTCTATAGTTGATTACAAATGTTTTTCAAAGTTTCATCATCATTTGTGGTCTTCAAAAATGTTCTTTGTATAGAAAAATTTCAAACTAGTCATTGGAATAGTTGATGTTTAATCTGACTGCTTTTTTTACAAAAGTAGCCGTAGAGATGACAACGCCTGTTGATTCTCAGCAACACTTGTAGATTCTCAACAATACCTATTGATCTTGTAATATATACTGCTAATGCTCATTGTTAGTTTATTAATGCCTATCAAAGATTTGTTTTATGCCTATTATGAATTTCACAATGCCTGTTGGATGGTCCATAACACTTTGGGCATTTGTAGCATTAGCTCAATGCCCGTTGTGCGTTTCTCAACTTTTGTTAGAGTATGATCAACATCTGTTAGAGTATGATCAATGCCTATCGTTGATTTCCTAGAAAGTATGAGTTTGGTGCTCTGTTTTTCAAAATCTGTAGAAATGCTTCAACAACTATTAGAAAATTTAAAATACCTATTGAAAACATCTCAACACCTATTGATTGTTTAAGTGTACCTTGTTGGGAGGTCTAGAAAGTGTAGCACAAACTAAAGTACTTTCTAATGACTATTGTGAAGTCCAAATCAATGCCTGTGCCAAGGTCTAAAGTGTATAACTCATGAATGATCATTTGTTCAATGCTTGTTATGATATTCTAATACTTATTGGGAATTGTTTAACGACTATTAAATTTATTCTCCCCTATTACCGTTCATTGAGTCTATTCATAGGATGCAAAAACACTAAAATACAATCATTAGAACTTCTCAAGGTTTTGTCATTACTTTGTTATCATTTAAAACACATCATTCAAAGCAGAGGAGTGAGACCAATACCTTGGGGTCATATGTTCTCCAAACATTCTCTTTATTGACACAACACTCTCCCCCTTTTTGAATGATGATAAAACCAAGATGCTTTGATACTAAAAAATTCAAAACTTAAGACACAAAAGATACCAAATGTTCCAACATAAAATATAAAAGTTACTTGGAAGATTGGATATCAAATATACCACAAAAGATACTAAATGTTAGATGTTAAAAACATAAAGGACACCAAATGTTATACTATCGAATGAGTTCAAACAAGAGTATCCAAATAATTGTTGCTAATCATAGCATCCAAAAATTCTCCCCCCTCCCCCTCCCATTTTTGTCATCATGACAAAAAGAGATATTAGGAGCAATATTGAAAGTAATACTATAAAATCTAATGCTAAGATATTAGACAAAGAAAGATTTTCCCCTAAAAAATTTAGACCAATTTTCTTAAAAACAAAGCGAACATGAAGATACTAAAAAGAATTAGGCTTTCTTAAGATATCTTATGATGTTATCTAAAACACAAAACACTCAGAGAAGGAAAACTCCCCTTATCTATATTTTTTCTTCTTACAAATCTCCTAAGCTATTCAAACAATAATTCAGTTGACATTACTTAGGGTCACATGCTCTCTATATATATTGAGGATAACAAAAGAGGAAGGATAGTTACTAGAGATCTTTAATAAAAACTCCCCCTAAACAAAAACATACTAAACAATAAGAAAGGATAGAGATATATTATATTTTATGATTTCCAAAATACAATAACCTTTTCAAAATTTGCAACTCCATTTACCATTTGATTTTCCATTTTGAGCAAAGAGTGAGGAGCCTCTAATCTTGCAAAATTAAACTTTCTTTAGTCCCTATTTTCTTTTGGGTCTATGTGGATTAGCAGCAAAAACATGTTTATCTCTCAATCTCACATAATAGAAGTATGCTTCATGGCCATATTTTCCATAGTAAAAACATTGCCAAATGACTGTTTTCCTATGCTCATTTGTGGAACAAGTGTTGAGTTGGCTTCCTAAAGGATTGATGTCTAAAATGTGAAGGAACCTATGCATTCTTGATATGCTTGGTTCCATAAATAAGGGCATCATTTGCCTTTGGCCTATGAGAGTGAAAGTGTGAGTGTGAGCAGTTAGTGTTATGTTCATGTGTAATTTTTTCTTTTAAGTGTAAAAAGTAGCACATTTTGCCTTCTTGGATTATAGGATGCATACATATAAACATGATTAGCCTTTTGCCTAGGTTTTTTAGTGTATGAATATGCTAGTGTTGTGTCAATAGGCTTTGCAATAGCATTTACCTTTTGTGAAGAGGTTTATGATTCAACATCTTGGATACTAAGCATTTGTGAGCACTTCGATTTTCACGACTTCACTTAAATGAGTGGAATCTTACTTATAACTCCTATCTTTTATAAATAATTAGGGGATCGAGGGGACGAGCGTCATACATTGGCAATAACCTTTAGTTAAGGCACTCGATTCGAGTTAATGAGGAATTATTGAGTCTTTACATTAGATGGAAACCCCTTTTCCAAAGTAGTGGTTAAATGGGGACCAAGGTAGGACTACACATTGGTATCATCCCTAAATGCAATATAGAGTCACAACCTGACTTTGGTACGGACAAAAATCTAGGGAAGGCAAAAGATAGGGTTTGAAAATTAGGTACGACTTAGGGAAGGGGTTAGGCACCCCCAAATTGCTCATATATTGGGATCCAGCCTTTGAGCATATTTGGTTCACTTTTAGTATTTTAGCTGAGTTATTAATTAGTCTAATTATGGGCCTTAAACATACATCAAAGCGTAATACATTTAGACAAACCAAGTCTTCAAACCAAAGGGAGGGGGTTATGCTCTCATGGTATGGGGTAAACATGCATCATCCATTCATATATAACATTTATATGAGAGAAATGGGGATCATGCATCATCGTATAGGGTCTCATCATGCACCACCATTCATTCACATACATAATCATCCAAAAATGAGGAGGAGGGATCATGCATCGTAGTATAGGGTCTTAGCATGCAATCACCATACATTCATATACATAATCATCTAAATGGGACATGGCTAATGTCAAGTCCATGGTCTAATCCTAAGCACTCACACCTACACCTAAGAAGAAAAAGCAAGTTAGTAATAAAATAACATGAAAACAAATAAACAAAAGAGAACTCAAAGCTAACAAAAAAGGGGAAATGAAACCCATGGTGATCACCATACCCATGATAACATGTATTTATGTCCATAATATTCACATTCTATCATTACAAACCAAACAATACAAATTGTCACATACATGGGTTAGTGCATGACTCTTAAGTAATAGAAATGATATGGACACACATAACGTTAAACATTTGGTAGATGTAAGGTGGCCTAAGGCAAAAATTCATTCAAATGAGCTCCTAGGGTCATTGAACCCTCACTCACTTGCTCATAAAGATCTAAAAACATCTAGGTTAGAACCTAACATAGAAGTAGCTAGAATGCCTATATGAATCCAAAAGACCAAAGAACTAGAAAACACTATTCACATGACTATCCATAAATTCTAACACCAAAGGGGAATAATTTGAGTTCCTCTCTTGATTATTACCTCCAAGGTGTTAAAAATAGAACCAAATAATAGGGTTTAAAAATAAAAATATAGCATTTAATCAAGGCATCAAAGGACTAGAAAACACCATTCATATGACATTACGGATCCTAACACATAATAAAGATTACTAAGGTCAAGGAAAATTTAAGTTCCTTTCTTGGTTATCTCCTAAAGATGTCAAAATAGAAACAAAAGCTTGACCTAAAGCCTAAAGGAACAAAAAATCACACAAGTATTTTAAGCGAAAGAAGTAAAGAAAACCATTTTAAAAGCTAATCAAAATTCCATTTTAAAGTGAATAAGTGTCCTAAGCCATAAAGCCTCATCCTATTCTGTCATTGGAGTCATCAAACATCCCACAAGATACCCTAAAAGTAAGATATCTAAAGAGAAGAAGAAATAAACTTTCTGCTGGTGAGTAGGAAACCTAGGTTGTGCAACCATGGGTAAGGGCTCTACAACCTAGGATAAGGGTTGTGTTGTGAATAATAAGGGAAGAGTATTTAGAGAACATGTAACCCTAAGGTATTGGACTATCTCCTTTACTTTAAATGATAGCAAAACTATGATTTTGAAGGACAACAAAACTAAGAAAAGTATTGATGTTTTGTACAATAGTGTTTTTGGATGATTTGATAGACTCAATGAACATTAAATAGGGAGATTATTCTAAATGCTAGGGGGAGAATGTTTAGAGAACATATAAACCCAAGTCCCATCAAACATTAAAGGGCCAGAACAAGTTCAATGGGTATTGTGCAAATTCAACAGGTGTTGAACACCTCCCAATAGGCATTAAACTATTTAACAGGCATTGAATACTGAATAATGAATGTTCATTGGATGCTACTCATTTGCCAAAGTCTTATAGACCTTGCAACCGGCGTTGTCCTTTTACAATGGGCGTTAAAAAAGTGCTCCAGGTTGAGTTGTGCTGGACTTTGCCATGGGCATTGATCTAAGCTAGTAACATGCATTACACATTCGCAACAGGCGAGGAAAAAGTGTCTAAGCTTGAGCAAAAACTTCTAAAACTCAAAATGGGAATTGGCTCTTCTCAACATGCATTAAAGGAGTTTCCAATAGGCATTGCAAATTGCTTAACAGACGAGAAAAACAACCATGCTAAATACAACATGAAGTTCAAGCTTTCTAGAAATGAACAATGAGCATTATTCTCTCTCAAATAGGTGTTGTAGTCAAAGCCAACGGGCATTGAAAGACACTGAATGAGCATTGAAAGTTACCGTTACAAGTTCAATGGGTGTTGATGAAGAACAATAGGTATTGTCATCTATAACAACAGGTATTGTCATCTATAACAACTAGTTTCGTAGAAAAGCTGTCAGACACAACATCACTAATCCAATAGCTACTTTTGGAGCTTAGCTATATAAAGAGCATTTTTAGATTTTACAAAGGTAAGAGAAAAATGCTAGAAATCATTGTGAACATCTTTGTAACTCTTTGTGAAAACCTTTTTGGATGTTTTGTATTTGGGTAGAGTGAGTTTATTTTTATTACTCTTTTTTAGAGTAGGTTTTCTAAAGCACTAACTTGTATTAATCATTTGATTTGAGAGGCATAGACACTACTTAGATCTAACCTTGTTATTGGTTGTAAAGGTTGGTATTATGCCTAGAAAAATACTATGGGGAAGGTTTTTCCTGAGCTTGTAAAAGAAATGGTTATTCTTGAGTCTGAAAAAGGAAGGTGCTTCTTTAGCCTGGAAAAGGAAGGATTTTGTTCTTGAGCTTGAAAAATAATAGATATGCTTAAGTTGAAACTTAGGGAGTAGAGTTGGCAAGTTATCAAACTACTATAACAACTTTGCGTTCAATTACTATTTATAGCTTATGTAATATTTATTTATGTTGTTATTTTTGTTCATAACCCAATTCACTCCCCTCTTGGGTTGCCTCATTGCCACTAAGTCCAATAGATTATACAACCTATTAACAAGGCTGTACAACCCTCCTTTTTTCAGGGGAAGAAAGAAGGAAGGAAATGAGAGTCTCTAAGATGTTCTAGTAGTGTCCTTGCTTAATTTAAAATATAGTTATTATGTTCTAACCACTTTGAATTCCTCTGTGACTAAGGCTTGGCAATCTTTGCCTAGTTCGCGGTAATGAGATAGCTCACGATTTCCTATATCCTAGCTTTATCCTTTCTTGTGATTAATTTGTTGTCGCAATTTACCATACACATCGCGAATTAGAGCAATCTTTACAAGTTTGGAGATTTTGAACTCCATCCAACTTCCAATAACTTATAATTTTCAAAATAACACTAAATGAAAGTATTAGAGTTGATCAATCTCTATTGTCAAGATAAAAAAAGGTTCATAACTTAGGTTAAATCAACCTAGTCCAACAATCTCC